>PVJA010023362.1:0-33117 GCA_004027025.1 Myocastor coypus | reverse complement strand
TTTATTTTATTTATTTATGTTTTTCTTGTTTCATAACCTTTATTTGCTTATTCACTCATTTTTATGGCCGGCTCAGCCCGCGCCCTGACGGCAGGGCTGGCGCAGCATGTGGTGCCGGGGATTGAACCGCGGTCCCTGTAGCCGCCCAAGCTTTCCGAAGCAGGCGCTTTAGACCACTGAGCCATCCCGCTGGGCCCCTATTCACTCATTTTTATGGCCGGCTCAGCCCGCCCTGAGGGCAGGGCTGGCGCAGCATGTAGTGCCGGGGATCGAACCGCAGTCCTTCAAGCCGCCCAAGCTTTCCCAAGCAGGTGCTTTAGACCACTGAGCCATCCCACCAGGCCTTCCCTCCTTCTTATTTTGTTTTCTTTGGGTTTTTGTTGTTGTTGTTGTTTTTCTGTATTGGTTTATTTTTTGAGAGTCTCACTATGCAGTTCAGACTGGCCTTAGACTTAGTGTAGGCCAGTCTGGCCTCAAACTCACATTGATCCTCCCGAGTCAGCCTTCCAAATGTTGGGGTTACAAATGTATACCACCACACTCAGAAAAAGTTCTCTTTCATAGCTTTCTGTGTTTCAGTAACTGGAAAATTACCTTCTCTAGTTCCACAGGCCCAAAACTTTAGAGTAATCAACATCATTCTCAAATATTTCATATGTATCTCATCAGCAAATCCTTATGACTTCACTCTTAAAATATTTTAAAACATCACTGTAACAGTGTGGTGATGCATACCTTTAGTCCCAGCACTCTAGGAATCTGAAGCACAAGCATCACGAGATCAAGCCCAGCCTTGGCAACTTGGCAAACTAACAAGACCCTGAAATTTTTTTATAAAATGAGGTGGGGGTTAGGTATGTAGCTAGAAAGAAGGCTGTGGGTTGAGTCCCCAGTGCCCTAAAACAACAATAACAACAAAAGGAAAAGAAAACTGTTCCAGTCTTTATCAGGAGGAGGGCCACAGCCTTTTCAAGTCTCCTGGCCCTCATTCCCATTCCATTCATCCTATAAGGGCATCTGGATGGATCCTATAAAAATGCAAACAGGTCTTGTTCTGCCTTGGGCTGGAACCCTCCCCCATCTTCCCATCCCTCAGAGCTGAATCCAGAATCTTCTGACGGTTTTCAGGCCTCAGAGCCTCTGGAACATCAGCCTCCCCTTGCCCACTCAGTGCAAGCCTCTTTCTCTATGGGCAGCTCCTCAAACCATCAGGCAGGAGCCCACTCTGGGTCTGTGCCATCCCTGTCTGCTCTGCTTGGAGCAGTGCTCTCTCCTAGGCCTTTGCTGGAGCCCTTCCTTCCCAGGGAGCCTCATCAACCACCTGTTCTGAAGTGGTCCGCACACAGCCTTCTCCCTCCCTGCATCACTTGTCCAGTGTTATCCAGAAGCATCCACAAGAATAGGGACTTTGTGTTGCTCGTTTGTTCACAGTTGCTCCCTGTGCTGTCAGCTGTCCATCACTATGACAATACCCAAGAAAAATGACTTAAAGGAGGAAGGGTTAGTTCTGGTTCACAGTGCCTGGGGTCTCAGCCCATAGTCACTCCGTTGCTGTTTCTGTGGTATGGCAGAACCCATGAAGTGGGGCATATGGTGGAACAGAGCTCTCATCTCGTGGTGGCTGGGGAGCAAAGAAAGAGAGATCGGGGACAAAGTTTAGCCTCATGGGTGGCCTCAAGGACTTACTTTCTTCAACTTGGCCCACCTTTTAAATTTCTGCCAACAGGGCAGGGGAGATAGCTCAGGGGAGCAAATCCCTGCCTGGCAAGTGCAAGGTCCTGAGTTCAATCCCCAGTTTAAAAAAAAAAAATCTGCCATCTCCCAATAGCCCATTAAATTTTGAAGCTGCACTGGGGAGATATCTCAGTGGCATAAGCACCTGCCTGGCAAGCTCAAGGTCTTCAGTTCAATCCCTGATACTGAGAAAGAAAGAAAGAAAGAAAGAAAGAAAGAAAGAAAGAAAGAAAGAAAGAAAGAAAGAAAGGAAGAAACAAAGAGAGAGAAAAAGAGGAAAAGAAAATTCTGAAGCTGCAGATAAGTTCAGAGCCCTGATGACCCAACCACCTTCCAAAGGCTTCAACCCCGCATATTGCTGCATTGAAAAGTCAAGCTCTGGGGCCTGGCAGGATGGCTCAGTGGTCTAAAAGCACCAGCAGGCAGCTTCAGGGACGGCGGTTCAATCCCAGGCACCACATGCTGTGCCAGCCCTACCCTCAGGGCAGGCTGAGCTGGCCATAAAAATAAATAAATAAACAAACAAAAGTCCTGAAACAAGAAAAAATAAATAAATAAATAAAAATATTTTTTAAAAAAAAAGAAAAGTCAAGCTCTCAGGCCAGGGAGATAGCTCAGTGGAATAAATACTTTCCTGGCAAGCACAAAGTCCTAAGTTTGATCCCTGGTACCACCAAAAAATAAAAAAGAAGAAAAGAAAGTCAAGCTTTCACACAAGAGTCCCTGGGGGACATTCCACCCTCCATCATACAAAATATACTTCCATTGCCCTTGCAAAATGCCAGCATATTTCTTGAGGTTTTAGTGTACCCATTTGTTTAATCCTGACAAAAGTCTTATGAAGTAACACTCAACTATCTCTATAAAAACCTCCCCCAAATTTTGTGGCTTGCAGAAATAAACATTCTCCCTGTCATCTGCTGATCTCAGCTGAATTCTGCTGAGATGAGGTCCAGTTCATATCGGTTGCATGGGTTCTCTGTTCTTTAGGAAGCAGCCTGTTTGATTCTAGGCATAGAAGTATTTGAACAGAAGCTACTGTTTCATGAAAAGTTAAACTAATAATTTAATACAAACTTAACTCTGAATTACAAAGCACAGAAGTATTCTTATCTCTAGCATCATCTTGCCCACAGAAACTTTGATCCTCTATTTCAAAAGATGCTGTGCACCAAGGAGAGTCCCACCCTTCATGGCAAGGTTGAAATTCCAATGAGATAACTGAAAACATGAAAGGACTCTTATGCCCTTGGCTGGAATTTGTACCTTGTCACCATCATCCATGTTCCACTAGCCAACACAAATCACATGACCAAGCCTTATACCAACAAGGCCAGCAGTTATCAACCATTCCTGATTAGAGGAAAGGGCAGCCACTAAATAACCTAAGTGGCCACAAAATATGCACTGCTATATCTACTTTTTCTTTTTCTTTTTTAAGAGATGATTAAACTGAGCCTCAGAGCAATTAAATAACTCATCTCAATTCACAGGCTGGTAATAGAGCTAGAATGCAACCAAGTTAGAGTAAAAGTGACAAATGTCCCATATACCAGGCCAGAGAGTTTCTGTGCGGGCAACTCAGTGCCATTGAAAACCCTTAAGCGATAAACGAATGTGGTGGTGGCAAACATTTCTCTGAAGGCAGTGTGCAAGCCAGGAGGAGGAGCATCCAGCAGACTGTAGGGCAGAACTGTTGGGGCCAGGGAGAGAGCTTGGCCGTCTAAGCCCCTGACTGGCAAGTGCAAGGATTTGAGTTCAGTCCCCATCCCATGCTGGCCACCAAAACTGGGTGTGGCAGTACACGCCTATAATCCCAGTGCTGGGGAGGCTGAGACAGCAGGATCACTATAAGTCTGAGCTACATAGAGAGACCTTGTACCAAATATATAGATTAGAAAAAGCACCCATTTAGGCAAGAGTGCAGACCAGGGTTTGATGCCAGGTACCATGTGCTGTGCCTGCCCTGCCCTGCCTCCACCCGCAACCTGTGTTAAGCATGCCACAGAGACCAGGCATGGTGGAGGACACTTGTAGTCCCATTGCTTGAGAGGCTGAAAACAGGAGGATCACTACGAGTCTGAGCTGTGTAGTGAGACCCTATAGCAAATATAATAAAGAAAAAGGAAAGATTATAGATCAAGGAAAAAAGCAAACCATTAAAAGCAAAAACAAAACAAAAAAAGAGGTGAGGGGCAAATTCAGGGTATTTCAAAACCATTTTCTACTTTATGGAGAGTTGAAATAAAAATTCATGTTTGCGGGCCAGCCAGATAGCTCATCAGATCAAAGCACCTGCTTAGGCAGAGTGCAGCAGTCAGGGTTCAATCCCTGGCTTGCTGTGCTGCCTTCACCCCAGGGGCACACTGAGACAGCTATTGAGACTGGGTGCAGTAGTGCACTTATAATGCCAGTGTTTAGGAGGCTGAAAACAGGAGAATCACTGAGTCTAATCTACATATTGAGACCCTGTATATCTTGTACTAAATACATTTGAAAGAAAGAAAGAAAGAAAGAAATTCAAACAATGCAGACAGTAGTTTTGAAAGTAAACTAGGTATGTCGGCATGGTGTAATCCCAGGCCTCTGGCTGAGCCCAAGCCAGGCAATTTCATGACTTTGTGAGACTTTGTTTCAAAATAGAAAGAGAGAGAGAGAGACAGAGAGACAGAGAGAGACAGAGACAGAGAGAAAGAGAGACACAGAGAGAGATCTGGGGATGGAACTCAATCCAAAGACTCTGGGTTCAATGTCCAGTAACCTCAAAACAAAACCCCAACAAGTTCTGGAAGTACAAGCTCCAGCCCTCCCCTTCTTCAGAGATAAACAGCATTCATAGCTTGACAAACCCTTTCTCAAAGCTCAACTCTGTAACATGTGGCATATTTGTTAATGTTATAAGAATGTTAGATGTACTACTTTCTCAGCATATTACTAGCTTTACCTAAAACTCTGCAAGAGTTTAGGCTATTTATTTATTTATTTATTTTTGAGACAGGGTCTAGCTATGCAGTTCAGGCTGGCCTTGAGCTCACTTTTGTAGCCCAGGCTGGTCTCAAACTCACACTGATCCTCCTGCCTCAGCCTCCCAAGTGCTGGGACTACAGGCATGCACCACCACGCCCAGCTAGTTTAGGTTTTTAAATGTTTCAATCGAGCTACTATTTTGTCTTTTTCTTTTTATCATATAGTAGTATGTTGGGGCCAGTCTTCTGCTTTAGAACATAGAGGTCATTCTTTGTAATGGCTTTGTCATTTCCCGACAATGTGACTTTGGATTTTATTTATCTTTGTTTAGTTTTCTTTTTTTTTCATTTTTATATAAGGTCTCAGTATGTTTTCCAGGCTGGACTTGAACTCACTTATAGCCTAGATTGGCCTTGAACTCATAGAGATCCTCCTTTCTCAGGCTCCTCGGTGCTGGGATTATAGGCCTATGCCACCACTCCCAACTGGATAGGTTATTTCACCTCTGAAATTTGGTGCTTTTAATTTCTGAAGTGGGGCTAAAAATGTACTTGCTGCACAGTATTGGTGTAAGAATTAAGTTCACATACATGAGGGTCTTGCACAGTGTCTGATACATATCAACTGCTGAAAATATTAACCCACGTTGTGTGAGTAGCTCCATGTTTAGCTACACAATAATCTATTTAACCAACTCCAAATGTGGTTATTTTGGGTGGGGAGAAAGGGGTGCTGGGAATGGAACCCAGGGTCTTTGTAGTAAGCTACATCTCTGCTCTCCCCCACCCCTTTTTTTTCAGTACTTGGGCTCTGACTTGGGACCTTTGTGCTTACCAGGCAGGTGCTTATGCCACTGAGCTATCTCCCTGGCCCTGTGGTCCTTTTTTATTGCATGTTTTGAGACAGGGTCTCACTAATTTGATAAATGGCTGAGGCTAGGCTTAAAATCATAATCCTCTTGCTTTAGCTTCACAGTGTGCTAAGATTACAGGCCTGTGCCACCATTCCTGGTTTAATTCCATTCTTTTTTGTTTGTTTCATTGTTTTGTTTTGTTTGAGATGGAGAGGGTCTTATACTATGTAGTTCAGGCTGGCCTCAAACTCACAGTGCTGCTTCTTCAGCCTTCCAGCCAGGGAGATAGCTCAGTGGCATAATCACCTGCCTGACAAGTGCAAGGTCCCGAGTTTGATCCCTGGGACCAAAAAAAAAAAAAAAAGAAAAAGAAAAGAAAAAGCCTATCAGAGTATAACATTACAGACATGGGCCACTAATCCTGGCTTCAAACCTAGTGATAATATAGGTTAATGAAACTTAAAAAAAAAAAAAAAGAAAGAAACTTCCAACCCGCTAGATGCTTGGTATAAGTTCATGTTCTCTAAAATCAAAGAGTGAATTTTAGGAACAATAAAGGTTAAGAGTAGAATATATTTATTGGGGAAAAGACAGATTATGTCTGAGTGAGACAGAAGGGGTCCTGAATGGGTTGCTAAGGACCCTGCCTTTTCTAGGAATTTTTATACTGCAAATCAATGACATGAAGTGGATCAAAGTTGAGAAACATAGGGAATAGCAAGATGGGCATGAGGTGGAGCAAAATTATGGTCAACCAATAAGAGTACATGTATAATTGCTCAGGTAAAATTTATTAAATCAGGGTCAAATAGAGAACAAGTCACATGACAAGCAGGCACAAATACAGAACAGGGCCTTTTCCTGTAGGTAGCTGGTTTAGTGACTCTTCCTGGCTTCCCCAAGGTTATAGAGACCTATTTAGGATATCCATCCTTAGCCAGGCATGGTGGCTCACGCCTGTAATCCCAGCACTCAGGAGGCTGAGGCAGGAGGATCAGTGTGAGTTCAAGACTAGCCTGGGCTACAAAAGTGAGCTCAAGGCCAGCCTGAACTGCATAGCAAGGCCCTGTCTCAAAAAGACAAAAAAAAAAAAAAAAAAAAAAAGAATATCCATCCTTGATGTTCATCCTCAGGAAGGTATGTATGTGGTATTTATCTTTTGTCTTGAGGTCTAATGCCTGTGTCTGCTACAATTGCAAGGCATCTCACCTTCTGCACTGGCTCCTTCAAGGGCTTAGCCCTGTCTGACTGCCTGTAATATTCCTAACTCAGTTGTCTATAACAATGGGATATAATTTTTACTAGTTTGCCCACAATGGTTACATCCTTTCTGGTACACACAACTATTTGTGACATGGCTTTGATACTTTTCTCATCAAGAGATAGAATCTCTTTCTAGTCTTTTGAATATGAGCTGGTGAGTCTTGTGCGAAGGTTTTGATCAATGCAATACAGTAGAAGTGATACTGTTGCACTTCTGAGTCCAGATCTCAAGAGGTCTCCTGCTTTTTTCTCTTCCTTTTGGAGACCATCCTGTAAGGAGCCCAGCGGGCTTACTGAAGAAGCCACATGGCAGAGAAAAAGGCATTTAAGCCAATAATCCCTGCCAATAATAAAGTGGATATTGGGGACTTAGGAGTTTTTTGAGACCAGAGCCTATGCCAGTGGCCTGCAAGTGGCAGGTGTCAGGCATCAGCTGTGTCCTATATGAGCATAAAGGGTTGTGCATGTGCCAGGTGAGTTCTTTGAGTGAGGTTACTGGCTGAGGCCAGAACTGAGCAGATGCTATAGGAGAAGTTGACATCAGGAAGGCATGAGGTCTCTCATAGCAAAACCCTATTCCACTCAGATGGAAGTTCAGCTTCCTTTCTGTGGCCTGAATGACTTGCTCACATCTTCCCCATTTCCCCTACCCTTCTCCCCCTTATTTTAGGGAGCTTTGGCCACCATGGCCTCATTCAAACTCAGCAAGCTTTTTCCTGCCTTGGGACACTGTACATAATATTCCCTTTCCAGAGGGAGCTTCTGAGCCACTTAAAAGTTCTTCACTTTAGACCTACTTAAGCTTTTTCCTCCTAGCACTTATAGCTATCTGAAGCTTTTACTCTATTTCACAACTACTTATCTTTTCCTTTCAGAGCACTTACTGCTATGTAAAATTGCTGATTCATTTATTTACCTGTGTACTGTTTGTTTCTCCCTTTGGAGATAAGTTCCACCAACGAGGAACTGGTATCTGTCTTGCTAATAAGCGATCAACTGCTATGATTTGAACAAATATGAAAAGTGGAAAAAAGAAGTCAGCTGTGGTGGTGCACATCTGCAACTCCAGCACTCTGAAGAAGGAGGTAAGAGAACTGCCATAAGCTTGAGATCAGCCCAGATATTGAGTGAGCTCAGAGTCAACCTGAACTATATAGCAAGATCCTGCCTAAAAAAAAGAAGAGAAAAGAAAATAGAAGAATAAAAAGCCACAGAAAAACAAAAAGACATGGCCCAAGGGTAGAAGGCCAGTCATTTGTTGGAAAATTTCATATAAGCCTTGGGATCACCTTGTCCAAGCTCTTCAGTCTACAGCTACGGAAAATGAGTCACAAAGAAGAGGAATGACTAGCGGGGGGGGGGGGGGAGAGGGGGGGGACTCAGAGAACAACCGCTATAGATATTCAGGCAGTTGGAATGGATCAAAACCCCAGAACTTTCTGGCAGATGAAGCTCAGAAAAGATCATGGCTACTTCCCTGAAGCCATTACTGTGCAGCCACCACTGCTTCCATTCCACTAGGAAGGAGATAGGCACTTTGGAAGAAGAGGTGCCAGTCAGCTGATAGACTGTGAAAGGAAGGCTGTAGAGGCGGAAGAAATCAATCCGTGGAACACACAGCGATTCTGAGGAGCTGGGGATAATGGCTGGTACAGAAATAACACAGCCTCCTCACCCTTGTTCCAGCTTTCACACCTCTGCCCTGCCAGAGGTGAGGCTAACACTTGAATTCCCCTCAGCAACACTTACACAACAACTTGTAGCAGGGCTGGCAGGGAAAAGGTGATCATCAGAACCAGCCCTGTCCACTAGGGGCTCACAGTCTGTCTGGTGGAGGACGGTGAGTAGAGGCCTCAGCGGGCTGAGTAATAATACCTGGGTTTGGGAGAGAAACTGAGAGACAGACAGACACAGACACAGAGGCATAGACAGAGAGGGAGAGGCAGAGACAGGCAAAGGGACAGAGACAGAAATAGAGAGACAGAAAGGGACAGATAGAGGGAAGAGAGATAAGGGGGAAGGGAGAAGGCAGACAGAGACAGACTTGAGAAGACTCTGAAACATACAAGTCATCCAGTAACAGTAACAGTGACAATGAAATACAGTCAAGTGCCTGGAATTGTTTGCAGTTTTAGTGAACGGAAGCATCAGGAATTTGCAAGAGGATGGCGGACTAAGAGAGTAGAGAGCCATGTGATCGAACTGAAAACCTTGAATGTCAAGCAAAGAAAAGAATGTGATGCAAGACAGTGAGCCATGGGAGATTTCTGACCAAGAGCAGACCATGATTAGGTTTGCCCGGTATAAAGAGTTGTGCCTGTATCGGACAGAACTCCCGACCAAGTCAGAAGAATGGGAATGGGGAGCAGGTCCAAAGGAGAACTCTATAGTCTTCCAGGTGGGCACCGCTAGGGAGTCTTCCTATACGCGGAAGGAATTGGGCCTCGGTCTCCAGCGGGCTATTACCATCACTTCCCGGCTCCTGCGCCGCGCTTCTCTCAGGACAAAACTTTCATTCCTTCATTCTAAACTCAAGTTCCAGGACGAAAGTGTCTGCTAGAACCCTAATTCTAGTTAAAGGGTCGGAGCAAGAGACTTCGGTTCCCAGAATGCTTCGCCCTACAGCTCTGCAGGTCGCGCATGCTTCTTTTCAAGAAATACGGGGGCGATTTACGGGTTGATGGGACTCGCCAACCGGGCGAAGAAAGGGAAAACTAGGGAGTGCTATCTTAGCTTGGATCAAAGTAATTGTACGCCTGGTGGGAGATTCGCGTTCCCTCTCTCTCCAGTTATACAGATAGTAAAGTAAAATGAGCTTGGTTATAGGACATCTCACTATCATGCCCTGCACCGAGATTCCTCTTCATGTTGCGCCTCAATCTGGAACTGAAACCCCACCAACACATTAGAAAGTCCCAGAATGGCGGCAATCAGCCGGATTCCGCTGGGGGCGGGGTCGGAAGCGTTCCTGCCCCGCCTACGAGCTGGAGGGGGCTTCCGCTTCCGGCAGCAGAGGCTGCAGCCTCGCTCTGGTCCCTGCGGCTGGCGGCCGAGCCGTGTGTCTCCTCCTCCGCTGCCGCCATATTGTCTGTGTGAGGAGACGGGAGAGCGGCTATCGCCGCTGCCGCTTCCATCACAGGTACCGTGGGAGCCGCCGGGAGAGGTCATGGGTGGTGGGGGTGGACCCATGACGGGACAGCGGGGTCCAGACCGCTCTGAAGCTGCTAGCGCACCCCGAACAGGCCCATCGCCTTCCCCGGGCCCCCTTCCACACACACATATACACACATACACACACACACACACACACACACACACACGCACACACAGAGTCGAGGCCCCTGCAGTCCACTGGGGAGGCCCAGGGTCAACCCCCCCAGGAGGGAAAGCGAAGTTTCGAGCCAGTCGCCGATGTGAGGGTGGGACCCGGCTGTCGGACTCCAGCTTGCTGCTGGCGTGGTGAGAGGCTAGACAGGGTGGAGATTATGGAGCAACTTGAGGTAGGGGTCGCGGGAGGGGGGGAGGGGGAGGGGTGGGGCCAAAGATGCGTGGGGGAGGGAACGAGGGAGCGGCGCCTGCTGGGTAGGGCGCGTGCGGTCGGTCGCGGGCGGAGCGGGGCAGCTGGAGCGGCGCCCGGCCTGGGGTCCTGCGTAGGGCTGTGATCCTCATCTGCACCCCTGATGTACGAAGGAAGGGATTTGGAGTTGCGGAGCAGGAAGCCAACCGCGAAGTGGGACAGGATGGGTGGAGTTGGGGTTCAGGGCTACTTGGGAGCCAGGGTGGGCAAGGAGAGCCGGGTAGAGAGAATGAAAGGTTGGGTGAGTGTACATATGTTAGTGACATTTTGAAAGAGCTCTTTCTAATTTTATTTCTTCTTCCTTGGATTTTGCAGTGTTGGAACATTATCTAAGCCAGACAGGTGATGAGTGGAACTTTTATATAGTTTGTTTTAGGGGAAACAAAGTCGGGGCCAGAATTGCTTTTTTGGCTTTTGCTTTCGTGAGAAAGGAAAGAGTTCTGGAAATGAGGTGACAAGTTACTTGGGAAAGATTGATTGCCTTTCTACTGCTTCTTTCTGTCTTACCTTCTTACAGGGAATGGAATTCAGGACCTTGCGATTGTCAAGTAGACATTGTACCTCTGAGCTATATCTCCGGCTCCACTGCTAGATTATGTGAGAAGGGAGCATGGAGAGAGGCTATGAAAATAAAATTAGGAAGGAAGGATTTTCTCCCAAGAGCTAGCTAGAGTTATTCCATCTAAGGTGTGGCTGTGTAAGCCAGTAGTTAGGAAATTGACTTCTTAAGGTTCTCAGATATCAGGGCCACTAGTAAATTGTGTGACAGACTACGGGAGCATCACTTTTCCTATCTGTCAAATGTGGGTAATGGGTCTGGCAGGAAGGTTCAGTGGTCTGAAGGGCCTGCTTAGGAAAGCTTGGGCGGCTGCAGGGACCGCACCACATGCTGTGCCAGCCCTGCCCTCAGGGCAGGCTGAGCCGGCCATAAAAATAAATAAACAAAAGTTCTGAAACAAGAAAAAAATAAATAAAAATTTTTTTAAAATGTGGGTGATATTTTTTAGCTCATAAATTTATGGTAGAGAGTAAAGATAATTTGTATCAAGAGCTTACCACAGTGCCTGGCAGGAAGTGCTCAGTGAATTTTTTACCTGTTCTTACTGAAGGCAGAAGTCTGTGTATATGAGGTTCTTCAGACCTAGATAAGGTTTGTGTTTTTGGTCAAGAATTTGGCTTCAGATACTTGTAGCTAATTGCAGATCAGTTGGCTTAATTGGTTTGGTAGACCTGAGAGTGAAATTCTGTAGCCAATACTAGCTCTCTATGTCATTTAAAAAAAAAAAAAGCTCTCCTGCTATAGTCTTCCCAGAGCAAATTTGTCCTTTCGTGACTCTTGAGGTTCTTGGCTTTCATTTGCTATTGCAGGAGTGTTACATGACTTGGTGAAAGAAGGAAAAGTTTGGATATTTAGATTGATTTTAGTTAGTTACAAAGTTTAGGTTACATTGTTGCAACTTTGTTTAAAAGGAGAAAACCAGGAATGAAGGTGCATACCTGTAATCGCAGCTGAGGCAGAAAAATCAGTAAGTTGGAGGCCAGCCTGAACTGCATAGCAAGATTCTGTCTCGAAAGGACAAAAACAAAACTGCACACCAGGCAGGCCCAATTATGTCCTCCTTTATGGAGAACTGGAAAGGAGGAGCATGTAGTTAGGAGAAGCATAGATTAATTTCTGAATTTTGGGGGAATTACCTTGCTATTTGAAGGTGAAACAGGTGGCAGCTGGCAAGTTTTCCACTTTTCATTCCACTGTTTGCCACCTACTCTCCCAAGAATGAAGTTTTATTCTTAGAAAATGTTTGTGATGATGATGATGATGATGTCATCAAGCAGGGTCTTATTATATATTCAGGTTACTGTTGAGCTCAAGATGTAGTCCAGGGTGCCTTGGATTTCAAGTGCTGGAATCACAGCTATGCACCAGCATGCCTGGCTTTATTGTTATTGTTTTGAAATTAGTTTGGTTTGGTTGTTTTTGGCAGGGTCTTGCTCTGTAGGTGAGGCTGGATTTAAACTTTAAATCCTCCTGCCTCAGTTCCACACACTTAAACAAAAGGAAAGCCAGGCATAGGGCACATACCTATAATCCTAGTGCTCTGGGAGTCTAAGGTAGGAAGATTGAGACAAAAGCCTTATGTGGGGTTTGGGTTTGCAGTAAGCAGAATGACAGCCCCCATGATGTCTATACTGTAATTCTCACAGTCTGTAAATAATAGTGTAATTTTAAAGTTAAGGATCTTAAATTACAAAAATTATCATAGACTTTCTCTGTGTACCCAACCTGATCATGAGCCCTTAAAAGCCAGGCACAAGCAAAGGAGAAATCAGATTTGGAGCACGAAAGAGACTGTTGTTGTTAAAAGAGCTGCACAGGAAGTGTGAAAAGGAATTTGGGCAGTCTCTAAATCTGACAGCTAGCAAGGAGATGGAGACTTCAGTCCTACAACCACAAGGAATTGAATTTGGCCAACAACCTGAATAAACTTGAAAGTAGATTCTTCTTCCATTTTCCAGACAATATATTTTTCTTTGCACAGAGCTTTCCTTTGACCTTAAAAGTGTAAGCAGAAGGTCTAGTTGGGTCTTTTCAACTTATAACCTACAGAAAATAGCATAACGAATTTATGATATTGTCACAAATCTGTAGTAATCTGTCATGGCAGCAGTGAAACTAGTGTAGATTTTTGGTGCTGGGAATGTGGTACTGTTACCTAAAAATGGAAGTTGCAGTGGGTAGAGGCTGGAAGAAATTTGAACATGATAGAAAAGACCTAGAACAAATTGTTAGTAGGAATTTGGATGTTAATGACCGTTCAGATATGTATGCAGAGGTATATGTACTAGAAACTGGCAGATAGGGAATTCTTGTTACATAGCGGCAAATATGCTTAGCAGAATTGTTTTTTTTTGTTTTTTTTTTTTAACTTTATTCATTTACATTATGGCCAGCTTAGCCTGTCCTGGGGGTGGGGCTGGCATAGCATGTGGTGCTGGGGATTGAACCGCAGTCCTTGCAGTTGTCTAAGCTTGCGTGAGTAGGTGCTTTAGACCACTGAGCCATCTCACCAGCCCAGAATTGTTTTGAGATTATCTGGAGAGTAGAATTTGAGTAATGACTAGCTAAAAGACTTTTTTTTTTTAAGGAGAATGTTGACAGTGATAGTCTTTTTTAAAAATGTATTTTGTACAGGGTCTCACTACATAGCTCAGACTTGTAGTAATATTCCCGTCTTCAGTCTCCCCAGTGCTGGAATTATAGGCGTGCACTACCACACTGGGTCTCCATGGTCTACTCAGTGTGCCTGGGGCTGGGGCCATCGTTGCAAGTGGTGTCAGGGATTGAACCCCAGGCCCTGTACTTGCCTAGGCAGGCACTTAGTCCTCTAAGCTATCCTGCTGGCCCAAGATCCTGTTTTTATTTCCAAGTGTCTTTTAAAGGGCTAAACCCCTGTGAAATTTCACACCAAGCCCTTGTGGTTCTTGTTGTTTTATGGCAGCAAAAACAATGCTAGCTTTGATAGAAAATAAGAAATTACATAGAGCTTTTGGGCCCTCCCAAATTCTACTAGTGGAAAGTAAGCTGAGAAAACTACTCACATGTAATTGTGTTGCTTTAATTAAAAAAAAAAAAAAAAAAAGTGACCCAGGAGTGGAATTTAAAGACTCAGGAGATTTTTTTTTTTTTTTTTCCAGCTGTGAAATGGAATAGTTTTTGCCTATATTTTGAAATTACTTTGAACATACACTCAGTTTCCTCTTACATTTTTCCCCACTTGAGCTAGAACTGACAGTTACCCTGTGCCTGTCTTACCATGCTGAAAGTAGATAAAACTTTTCGTTTTATCATTATACACCATGCATTATACTTTATTAAATCCAGCTAGAGTTAGGTGGCATAGAAAAAGTTAAAAGAGATTTGGAGTATGACAAAGCCTCCATTTGCCATTACTAGAACTGACTTTATGGAAAATACAGGCAGCAACCTCTAGTAGCAAAGGCCAGCAGCTTCAGCTGACAGCCAGCTAAGACAGGGGAACTCAGTCCTACAACCATGAAAAATTAATTCAGTCAGCCACCTAAATGAGCAGGAACTAGGACCCTACCCTCCCAGGTTCCAGCAAGAAACACAGCTGGAATCAAAGTAGATACTTTGATTTCAGCCTTGTAAGAGCCAAAACAGGACCCAGCTAAATCTGCCTGATTTCTGATCTGTAGAACCGTGAGATAATGTTTGGTCTGTGATAATACATTACGACAGCAATAGAAAATTAATGTGGGGGCTTTATTTTACGATCTTCTGTTATTTTCTAGAAAACAAAGACAATTATTCTATGATTTAGTGCTAGAAGACTTAACAAAAAAAATCTGATGTTTAAATACTCTAACAGTCCTTGTTGCAGTTTGAAGGTGCTAAAACACTAACTTCATAAAATACAAACTTTTGAATGTGTTAATGTTTGTTTGATCAATCTTATATACCTATATCTATTTTTTTTTTTTTTTTTTTTTTTTTTTTTTTTTTTTTTTTTTTTTTTTTTTTTTTTTTTTTTTTTTTTTTTTTTTTTTTTTTTTTTTTTTTTTTTTTTTTTTTTTTTTGTCTTTTTTTGAGACAGGGTCTCGCTATGCAGTTGAGGCTGGTCCTGAGCTCACTTTTGTATCCCAGGCTGGTCTTGAACTCGCATCAGTCCTCCTGCCTCAACCTCCCGAGTGCTGGGATTACAGGCGTGAGCTACCACGCCTGGCAATACCTATATCTATTAATGTAAACTGATCTGATGATGAAAATATGTAATATAACCATTGTTAAATTTATACAATAAAAATATTAAATCATAAATAAAATAAAATACAAACTTTTTTAAAGAGCTCTGGGCTATTTTGGTAGAATTTCTGTAAATTGGAGACATCTATAATAAACTACTTGGATAAACAACATAATTTATTATTTTGAAACAAGGTCTTATTGTGTAGTTCAGGATGGCCTCAAACTCACTGTATGGCCTAGGCTCAGCTTAAGATTGCTGCATTTCTGCCTCAGCCTCTCAAGTACTGGGATTACAGGTGCGTACCACCACACCTAGCTATAATTTCTTAATGTTTATTAATGTGTAAAATTATAGTTTTGTTTGTATGACAATCTTTTAAAGGCATTTTCTATTTTTTAAAGAGACTGGAAATGGATTGTATATATTTGTAAGTTAATAACTACATATTGAGTTGTCTGTTCTTACATTTTCCACTTTGCCCCAAAATTGTAAGAATTTCTGTCAGTGTCACTTGAGGTTATGAGATTTAGGAAACAAAACTATAGAATGCAACTCCCAGATTTTAAGAAAGTTCTCTTTTTCTGTTCTATTGGTTCAATTCATAAAATATGGACTAGCCAAACTTTAGTCAGAGCATGGAGGAAATGAGACCGTTTGTTTTTATTACCTGAATAAACATTTCAGGGTGTGCAAGACCGGTGCGATTATGTTTGACATTGATTTAGAGTAAAGGAAATTGAGCTATGTGAAGGGTAAGTGAGCAGCCAAGATTAGATAGTTCTAGAGTTGGCCAAAAAAGATTGTGGCTCTTAAACTACATTCCTTGCTTTACCCCTTTTATTACCTAGAACTGATTACTTTGTCTCTCTGTGACTGTTCCTTCATAGGGTCATTGTGAGAATTGCAATAATGCATTAATACATTTAACAGAGTACCTAAGACAGTAAGTGCTCCCATATGCTAATGGTTTATAGCATTTATCATCTTTTTAACAGCTGTATGACAGCTTTTGCATAAATATAATAGTACAACTTTACAAGTTTAGAAACCGAAAATTGATGTGATTTACCATTGAATTAAATAAGAGCTTAGCATTTTCAGGCGAAAAATAATGTTTGGTACTTGATGTAAAATGAGAGCTGGGTGTGGTGGTACACTCACTTAGGAGCCTGAGGCAGGAGGACCCCTCAAGTTCAAGGCCAGCCTCGGCTACATAGTGAGCTCTGTGCCAGACTGAACTACAAAGTGAGACCCTGTGTCAAAAACAAACAAGAGAAAGCTTTTATCACAGTTTACTGTGTGACTTGGACCAAGTTTATTTCACAAGAGTATATATTGGTTTTACCCTTAAATTTCCTTTTGTGTTTACTTCTAAATTTCTGTAAGCATCTAAGATGGATGCGATTTCAAAAGTGTATCATTTACTTGTTTTTTAATAGAAATGTGGGTCAACCAGCTTCTCTAATAAAGAAATTCCTCTAGGATTATAAAGGAAAATTAGCTGCTGTCATTGTAACACAGGACATATTTGGATTTGATTATAGACAGTTGGTAGTTGCTTTTGTTTTCTGGTACTAGGGACTGAATGAACCTAGGGGTTTTGCCACGAACTGTGTCTCTATTCCTGTATTACTTTTGAGATAAGGTCTTGCAAAGCTGTCTAGGCTAGGCTCAAACTTGATCTTTTGCCTTAACCTTCCAGAATGCTGGAATTACAGCAATGTGCCACTGTGCCTACATAATAATTAATATTTTTCTGTATACTTTGTGTGTTCAGAGTAGAATTAAACAGATTTAGTTATTAACCAGATGTTATTATACATCTGTTTTTATATTTTTGAAATCAAGAATTCAGTTGCTTGTGGTGCTAGGAATTAAACCCAGTGTTCCTCCATTGTAGGCAAGTGCATGTCACCACTCCTTTTGCTTTTGAGACAGGGTCCCACTAAGTTGCCTGGCTGCGCTCAAATTTGGAATCTTCCTGCCTTCATCTGCCGACTTGCTGAGATTACTGGTATGTGGCACAAGGATCATCTTTTTAAGAAGTTTGAGTGAAAAAAATCAAGAAATAGAACTGGGAGTGAGATTTCACTTGTTTCTACAAATTCTGTGTCTTTCAGCCTTAGACATTAAGAAAAAACTTACATAGCAACAGTAGCTATGG
Organism: Myocastor coypus; assembly: GCA_004027025.1. NCBI lineage: Eukaryota > Metazoa > Chordata > Mammalia > Rodentia > Myocastoridae > Myocastor > Myocastor coypus. The sequence goes on along the minus strand of PVJA010023362.1, from coordinate 15,790 downwards.
TAGGCAAGCTTTTTAACATTAATGGTAATAATGTTCTCTTGCATAGAAAATGGATATTATCTGAAGTGAGTTTTTTAGAGTTAAATGTTTTAGTTAATCTTTTTTTGTTCGTGTCTCCTTATATATCCCAGGCTAGCCTTGAACTCATTGTGTAGCTCAGGCTGGCCTCAAATTTAAAGTGATCCTCTTGTCTCAGTCTCCCAAGTACTGGGATCACAAGCCTGTACTACCATGCCTGGCCATCTAGATTAGTTTTTATAATTTTGTATGTGTCACATCAGAAATGTTCTTATATATTTTTTTTAACACTTCTTGGTCATGCGGGTCCTTCTGATGGGTTTTTCTTAGCTGAACATTTAGTTTGCATAGAAAAGTGAACAGTTGGAATTCTTCTAAAGTTATGACTAATACTTTAATGGGCATTTCTCAATTTAGCTATCTTACTAATGTTCTATAAATTTTAAGAAAACCGCATTTCTGGCAGATACTGTGCTAATTAAGGATCTTCAGATTATCTCTGAAGTTCACAATCTCAATTTTTTTTTTTTCTTTTTTTTTTTTTTTTTTTTTTTTTTTTTTTTTTTTTTTTTTTTTTTTTCTTTTTTTTGAGACAGGGTCTCACTATTCAGTTTAGGTTGGCCTTGAGCTCACTTTTGTAGCCCAGGTTGGTCTTGAACTCACATTGATCCTCCTGCCTCAGCCTCCCTGAGTGCTGGGATTACAGGCATGCGCCACCACGCCCAGCTTGAAGTTCACAATCAAGTGACATTTTGTCATAAAATATGCTCCAGCTTCGTGGCTTTGACAGGCATTGTCTTAAGAAAACTGTATATCTTAGGTTATAGTTTCTGAAGTAGCTACTGAAGCTGGAGGGTGAGAGGTGGGGATAGAATAGAATTTAGAATTATCAGGTTACTGGTGGGGAGGGGAGTGTAGCAGGTTAGTGGTAAATTGGAGTGAGCATTTGAGTCTCATTTCTCTCAAGCTGGGTTTTCTCATCTCTGCTATTGGGATAACAATCTTGGACAATTTAGCTGATTTCAGTTGCTTTATTTGTAAAATAGAATTTGGTAGCCCCTACTTCAGAGGATTCTTTTAAACGTTAATAATGAAAGTACCAGCAAAGATTATCACTTCAAGATTTTTTTTATTTATTTTTATTTTATTTTATTTTTTGTGGTACTGGGAATTGAACTCAGGATCTTGCACTTGCCAGAAAGCACTTATTCTACTGAGCTATCTCCCCAACTCACTTTAAGATTATTTTGAGGATTAAAGGTGGTAATTTATATAATCCCTGGCCCAATATTAGTTCATTTTCTTCCTTTTTAGTGAAGAGAATGTGTTTAATTCTCATGCTGCTACTTTTCTCTTTATTTTCATTTTCTCCCGCTAAGAGTTCTTGGGGAAGACAGGTCCTGGGAATTGAGAACATTGCCAGGCAGGTGCTACACCACTGAACTCAATCCCGACCCCTCTGCATTTGCAGGAGGCCGATTCCTGCATAATACCTATTCTAATCCTGTTCTCTAGGTAATCCATTACGTTGCTTTCTTTTTCTCTCTTTCGTTTTGTGTGTGTATATGGTGCTGCAATTGAACCAGAGCCTCTGTAAGCATAAACATTGCCATTGAGGTACACCCTCACTCTTGCTCTGTAGTCATCATTTATTGTTTGTTTTTGAGGCATGATCTTGCTGTGTATCCGAGCTTGTCCTTAAACTCCAGGTGACAGGTGATCCTCTTAACCTTAGCTTCCTGAATGCTAGAATTGTAGGTAAGAATCACCATGTCCAGCTGTTCCTCTGTATTCTTAAGTCATAACCTCATTAGGCAGAGCAGAAATCTGATTTTAATAAAAGTAAAGTTAGGGGCCAGGGATATAGTGCAGCAGCACAGCATTTGCCTGGCAAACTCAAGGTCCTGAATTCAATTCCTGGTAGCAAAAAACAAAAGTAAAGTTGGGCATTGTTTGTATTTATGATGATATTGAATAATCATAAGTAGCTATCTGCATTTGAGTTGTTTTCCCATCTTTTAAATGGATATCGCCTTTGTTGTCTGGCAGTTACAATAGTAACTATTCAAACATTCATTTTTCTCCATAATTTGTAAGATTATCAATGTCAAAATATTGTCATCATTTGCTTTTTTTCATATATCTTCTCAACCAGTTCATTTTTCCTTCCACAGTATTACACACCACACTTGAGGCCATGAAATTCTAAATAACACAGCTAAGAACGTGAATATTCATCTGTAGCTATCTCTGTGCTCTTATGTGTATCATAGTTATGGTAGTAGAGCCTTTTTCACTGCCATCTTCTGTGACAGTTTTTGGCAAACATTTTACTAGGAAAACTGTACACCTTCAAAGCTCATAGGTTTTGTTGTATCTCTTAGAGCCAAGTGCTAAGACTCAATTGCTGCTACCTTCAGTCAGCATCAGGAAGGCCATGAACCCTTCTTCATCTCTCCTCAATAGTCACATAAAGGACTTTCCATCTTTAAAATCTAGTTTTATATAGTTATGACTTGCTGGTAAACCCATTCAGATGAATAAGTAAAGAATTCTGGCTGTTGAAACTAACCTCACCCTTGCACCAATAAATCAATGTGCTAAATTAAGGTAATAGTGTTAAAAAAAAAAAAAAAAAAAAAATAGTGTTGAATTTAGTTAAAATAACTAAATTCTGAATCCTTAATAGGCTAGGGTTCAAATTAGCAATCCTATGGTTTTTGGCAAGCTGTTTAACTTTGAACCTGTTTGTTTCTAAAACTGAAGTATACATCTCATGCCATGCCTATGTTTACAAGCCATGCAACTGTTACACACATAAATGCTAAATTTTACCTTAGATTACTCTAGCTTATAAATGAAGCTAGTGTGGTCAGTGAAATAAAATTTCATATTGTGACTTCACATTATATGTGTTACTTGGTTAGAATACAGTATACAGATGATGACTTTTCATTGTTAATTATATTGTATTTTATTAGAGAATACTAAACTTTACATTTTTGGTCAACAGATAATGTTGATCTAAGCAGAGTTTTAAAATTTTCTTATAGGGGCCGGTGAGATGGCTCAGTGGTCTGAAGTGCCTGCTTGGGCAAGGTTAGGCAACTGCAGGGACCGCAGTTCAATCCCTGGCACCACATGCCGCACCAGCCCCACTCCCGGCAGGCTGAGCTGGCCAATAAATAAATAAATAAATAAATAAATAAATAAATAAATAAATAAAATTAAAAAAAAAAAAAGATAACCATAAATAGAGATTACTTTCTGGGAAAAAAAAAAAATTCTTATAATACCTCACATCATTGGAGATCTATTTGATTCCTTCTTATTTATTATTTGGTGCAGGGTCTCACTGTGCAGCTTGGACTCAAAGTGATCCTTCTGTTTTCAGCCTCTCCTGTGCTGGGATTACAGATGTGTGCTACCATGCCTGAACTCAGTGGCCAACTCAGCACGTCCAGGGGCAGGGTCTGTGCAGCATGTGATGCTGGGGGTGGAACCCTGGTCCCTGTGCTTGCCTAAGCAGGTGCTTAGTCTACTGAGCTATATTGCAGACCCTGATCCCTTCTTATTAGCCTGTTTTCTTTTGCTTTATTCTTACAGTCTAGGGATTTGGAGACTTCTGTTGTGTTTGTTCTTGTATTTGTGCCAGTGACATACAAGTAGTCTTTTAAGAAAAAAACATTTGCACATTAGTAGTGTTTCTGGACTATAGTTAGAAGCTGCAAAAGGTGATTGTGTATCTTGAAATAAGGGGAGTTTTGAAACAGCTTTTCAACCTGTAGCATGGGTTTTCACTATTCAGGTTTTGATTTCTACAAGTTTTGTTTTTGCTTTTTTGAGACAGGTGTAGTTCAGGCTAGGCTTGAACTCACTACATGTAGTCCAGGGGTGATACTCCTGACTCAGCAGCACCCCTGGCTTTGTTTTGTTTTATTTTGTTTTGTTTTGTTTTGTTTTGTTTTTTTGAGATGGTCTCACTATGAAGTTTAAGCTAGCCTAGAACTCACTACACAGCCCAAGCTGGCCTCAAAACTGTGCTGATTCTCCTATCTTACTTAGCCTTTCAAATGCTGTAATTACAGGCATGTGCCACTGCACTGGCTATCCCTATAAGTTATTAAAACCAGCGTTTCTCAATCATGTACTATGTTCGGGAATTACAAATATATGTCCCAATAAACTTGAAGCATTTATGGGTAAGTGTTTGTCCTTCTGAGACTATAATAATAATGATGTAAATTAGACACAAACCTAAATATTGTTTGGTCTATCTTGTATGAAAAATCTAAAATAGCAAAATAAAAGATAGGTGATAGGAAGTACGGAGATCCATTTTCAAATGGAAAGGAGAATAAGAGATGAAGGAAAGAAGGAAAGGAGATTTAAAAAAAAAGAACTGAAGAACAAAATGGAAATAGAGCTTTTAAAAATGGGAAGGAGGAACCAAGAATTGGAAGGAGAGGGGAGGAAGTGATCAGAAAAAAGCATTGAGATGTGTTACCTCCACATACCAAGTCCCTGTGATGAATGTGCTACAAACACGTATAATAAAACTAACAAATATGCTGAGATGTTAGTGTCTGTCCATTTGTGTTAGAGTGCATCCAAGACAGTGACTTTTGACCATTTACCCTCACATACTGTGTAACTAGTACTGTATTTTACTTGTGCTTTAACTATTGGGGAAAAAAAGCTGAAAGCACTGATTTCAAAGGATTAGTAATTGAGTATCCTGTAACAGTTTTATAATTTAAAGAATTACTAATCTTAAAATAATTTGGCTTCAAGTTTAGACACAGCCATTTTAAGATATCTCTATTGCCTAAGTGATAGTTTTATATGTAATAGTAACTATATAAGGTTAAACAGGTTTTGTTCGTTTGTTTTTGCAGAACCAGAGATCAAACTCAGGACCTTGCACTTGGCAGGCAGGCACTTGTGCCCCTGAGCTATCTCCCCTTGCACTCCAGGTTAAATAGTTTTGAAGAGCATGACCCCATTTTTAGACAGTAATGTGGGATAAAGTTAGCTTTTATAAATCTTGTCCTCCCCTAACTGAATGCCCCCATATCTTTTCTGAAGCTGACAGTTGTACCTTTAAGCTAAGCTTGAGGTGATAAATAGAACTTCAAGCGTATACTGCATTGTGTCTCTTGCTTCAAGAAGGTCAGATGTACTTAATTTGACTAGCCTAATTTTAACATTTTTTATATAAATTAGCTAAGTTAACTTTTAAAAATTGACTTTCCTGAAACGTATTTCTAATGGGCATGCCTGAAACCCTACCTGCTTAGGAGACTGAAGGAGGTGAATGGAAGGAAAGTTTGAGGCCAGACTGGGCTACTAAGTGAGTTCCAGGCCAGCCTGAACTGTTTAAAAAGTAAAAATTTTGAGAGGCATATCTCAGCATTCCCTAAATTGGGGGTTAATGAGGACTTGTACGTTTCTGGGGTAGAATGTAGTTTATTGATAAAATACATGCTTAACGTGCAAGGTCTTGGGTGCATAAAATGTACGTTTCTACCTGGTATAGTCATACAAGCCTGTAATCCCAGCACTCAGGTGGCTGGAGAGTTGTCATGAGTTCGTAGCTGCCCTGGGCTACACAGTGAGAACTTTTCTCAAAAAGTGAATAAATAGGGGCTGGGGAGATAGTTCGGTAGTCTAAGTGCCATCTGCCAAGCACAAGGATCTGAGTTTGATCCCCAGTACCTCATGCAGTGCCAACCCTGGAACCCCAGGAGCACTGTGCTGGCCACTGAAACTGGGCATGATGGTACACACCTGTAATCCAAGCACTAGGGAGGCTGAGACAGGAGGAATACTACAAGTCTGAGCTACGTAGAGAGACTGTGTACCAAGTAAATAATTTTTAAAAGATTTAAAAATAAATATTATATATTATAATATTTGTCTAACTTAGCTGTTACTAATTCTGCTGTGGGGCTTACAGAGCCCTGTAAACCTGCAATAATTTTTTTTTTTTTTTTTTTTTCTGAAAAATGTACATTGCACTTTGTATACATTTCAGGGAGCTTATGTGCTCTCAGCTTATCGGTGAGCTCTTTTTTCATTGCCATGATTTGTGTAGTTTTTCCTACCATTATTTTAAAAACTATTTATAGTAGAGATCCAACAAGAATATAGAACAAGAGTTGATAATTTGGAGGCATTCAGGAATCTGGGTAATCACAAAGATAGAATTGTCTCAGTTTACAAGTGACCTCTCCAGTGGGTATGTTTTAAAAGAGCTCATTGTTAGTATTAGCTCAGTAAATGCAACCAGTTTTTGCATCTGCATCTGACTCCCGTCAACACAAGAGTCAAGAATTCATTGTTGGGGCCCGGCAGGATGGCTCAGTGGTCTAAAGCGCCTGCTTAGGAAAGCTTAGGCGGCTGCAGGGACCACAGTTCAATCCCTGGCACCACATGCTGCACCAGCTCTGCCCTCAGGGCAGGCTGAGCCGGCCATAAAAATAAATTAACAAACAAAAGTTCTGAAACAAGAAAAAAAAAATCAAAAAAAAGAAAAAGAATTCATTATTAATAGTCTCATTCCTTTGAGAAACAAAGTTAATTAACTGAAACCACCACTTTTAAAAATAATTATGGCCAGGTGTGGTGGCGCAGGCCTGTAATCCCAGCACTTAGGAGGCTGAGGCAGGAGGATCAGTGTGAGTTTAAGACCAGCCTGGGCTACAAAATTGAGCTCAAGGCCAGCCTGAACTGCAAAGTGAGACCTTGTCTCAAAAAATAGATAGATAGATAGATAGATAGATAGATAGATAGATAGATAGATAGATAGATAGATAGATTAGCATTTTTAATACATAATTTAGGGGCTAGGGAGATAGCCCAGTGGTACAAGTGCCTGCCTGGAAATTACAAGGTTGTGAGTTTGAAATCCAGTCCCACCAAAAAAAAAAAAAAAGTAATTCAACTTAGCATCTGATTCTTTTTTTGAAAGTATATGCACTTTTTTAGGGCCCACAGGGTCTCACTACACAGATTGGACTTGTAGTGATCCTTACTGTTTTTTCAGCCTCCTGAGCACTAGGATTACAGGCTTGCACTACCATGGCCACTTCATTTGCCATCTCAGCGCGCCCTGGAGCTGGGCCAGCGCAGCATACCGGTGATGGAACTTCTGGACCCTGCTTCTGCCTAAGCAGGCTCTTTAATCTGCTCAGCTATCTGGCTGGTCCTTAGTACATGTACTGTTGAAGCAAGTGCTGTTTCATTTTTTTAAAGCACTAGAAAACTTGTATGTAGTAATCATAGTAAGGCATGTGTAGTGCCACATGCCTGTACTCCCAGGACTAGTGATAGAGACCCTGTCTCAAAAAAAAAAAAAAAGTAGAATCCAAAAGCGGAAACAAGCCGGGCATGGCGTGGTAGCTCACGCCTGTAATCCCAGCACTCATCCCAGCACTCGGGAGGCTGAGGCAGGAGGATCAGTGCGAGTTCAAGACCAGCCTGGACTACAGAAGTGAGCTCAAGGCCAGCCTGAGCTGCATAGTGAGACCCTGTCTCAAAAAGGCAAAAAAAAAAAAAAAAGTGGAAACAACCCAAATGTCCATCAGCTGATTGTGAAACAAAGTGCTATATCCATGGATAGTCATCTGTTTTTGAGACAAGGTGTTGTGTAGTTCAAACTGGCCTTGAACTTACTCTGAGGCCCAGGGGCAGCCTCAAAACACAGTGTTCTTCCTGCTTCAGCATACCATCCCTCACCCCTCAGTGCTGAGATTATAAGCATGCACCATCTTGCTGGATTTATCCGTGAATATTTATGGATTCAACCATGAAAAGGAATGAACCATTCATAAAATGAAAGATGCCAAACAAATTTATACATTGCATGATTTCAGTTATAGGAAATGTCTAGAATAGGCACATCCATGGAGACAGAAAGCTGGTTGATGGTTGCAAGGAAATACAGAAGGGTGGGGTTTGGCAGTGATTTAATTAGAGTGAAAAGTTCCTTTGAGGAGGTGACAGGAATGTTCTAGATCAAATAGTAACAGTTGTACAACATTGTGAAGCCACTAAACCCCACTAACTTGTACCCTAAAATGGTGATTTTTATGTTACCTGGATCTTTAGTTCAGGTTTTCGTTTTGTTTAAGACAGAGTCATTATGTAGTTCATGCTGGTCTTGAACTCACTGTTTAGCCCAGGATGGCCTAGACTCCCCTTGATCCTCTTGCTTCAGCTTCCAGGGTGCTAGGATTATAGGCATGCCCTACTATGCCTAGGCCCAGCTTTTAATTTCTGTGTTTGTTTTTTTGTTTCCAAATTTCTTTTTGTTTCTCCTTTATGAATTTCTAAGTCCTGCTTTACTTGTATCCCATCTTATATACTTTGAGAAATATTTTTACTATAAACCTAGTTGTGGTTATTTTGAGATAGAGGTCCTGCCCAGGCTGATCTCAAATTTGTGAGCTCAAGTGATCCACCTCTGTTGAAATAGCTAGAGCTTTAGGCATGTGCCACTACACCCAGTTTCAGATATGTCTTCTGGACAGCATATAATAGAATTTTTTTTCTTTGATAGGAAACTGACTCTTTTTTTTTTTTTTTTTTCATGATTTAATATTTTTATTATTTAAATTTAACAATGGTTATATTATATTTTTTCATCATCAGATCAGTTTAGATTAATACATATAGGTATATAAGATTGATCAAGCAATTAAACATTAACACATTCAATCAACATTACTTTTTTTTTTCATTTCCCTTCTTTAAAAGTTCACACATTGCATATTATCCTCACAATAGTTCTACAGAGCATAGTATGTGGGCATGACCCACCTCCCTATTGATGTTGCTAAGAAGAAAAAAAAAAAAAGGAAGAAAGGAAAAGAAAATTCTTCTCTTTGGACTAAGAGGAAGCAGATGCATACACAGTCAAATGTTCTGCAATTGCATTGGGCCACCAGTGAAGCTTGTAATATTGGAGGCTATTGATCTAAGCCTCCTAAAGCTCATCTCACCAATCTAGCTCTACGGGAAACTGACTCTTCTGTGTGTGGATTGTTCTACAAATTTCAGCAATTGAAATTGGATATGAGTACCTTCCATCATAGCCAGGACACAGAATGATTATATTTCCTTCTGCATATCACCCTTAGTAGTTATATCCACCCTCTCACCTCTGATTTTTGATGATCAGTAGTTTGCGTAACTGTGGTTTTTCAAGAATGTCATAGAATTGCTGGGCCAAGGTGGCACATGCCTATAGTCCCAGCACTTGGGAGGCTGAGGCAGGCAGGAGGATTGGTTTGAGTTCAAGACCAGCCTGGGTACAAAAAATGAGCTCAAGGCCAGCCTGAACTGCCTAGTGAGACCCAATCTCAAAAAGACCAAAAAAAAAAAAAAGAATGTCAGAGAATCAGTTAACTATTTTGTAGTACTTTGCTGACATATTTAGATTGATCTAAGTTGTGTTGCCAATTTTTAATTTTTTTATTGCTAAGTAATATTCCTTTGTAGCAATAAATCTTGAAGGACATTTTGTTTCCTATCATTTGCTGATTATGATTAGTGGTGATATAAACATATATGTATATAGGCCTGAGCAAGTGTTTTTATTTTTCTAGGATAAGTAACTGGGTTGGGATTACCAAATTATGTGAAAAGTATAAGTATGGTCAGCTTTTTAAGAAACTATCAAAGTTTTCTCTTTTTTTTCAAATTTTATTTATTTATTTATTTATTTTTTCTTGTTTCAGAGACTTTATTTATTCACTCATTTTTATGGCTGGCTCAGCCCGCCCCGAGAGCAGGGCTGGCGCAGCATGTGGTGCCGGGGATCAAACCACGGTCCCTGAAGCTGCCCAAGCTTTCCCAAGCAGGCGCTTTAGACCACTGAGCCATCCCACTGGGCCCTCAAAGTTTTCTAGAATGGCTATAATGTACTGTTTTGTATTCATACTAACAACCCGAGAATTTTAGTTGTTCCATATCTGCTATATAACAATTGTCGGCATTTTAACTTGTTACATTATAACTGTTCACAAGATTGGGGCTTGCGCTACCACTGATAGTCTTATTTTCTAGGTCTGGCTCTTAGAATCCTATCTCAGCCTCCCAGATCCGCTATATAACAATTGTCGGCATTTTAACTTGTTACATTATAACTGTTCACAAGATTGGGGCTTGCGCTACCACTGATAGTCTTATTTTCTAGGTCTGGCTCTTAGAATCCTATCTCAGCCTCCCAGGTAGCTGAGATTATTATTATGTGCCACCATACCTGGTTTTACTTCATTTTTAAATTTTTATTAGTCATCATTATTCTTACTTTACTATTGCAGTGCTGGAACATCTTCTTGCATGCTAGGTAAACACTCCACCACCAAGTTACACTGCTAGTCCTAAAATTATTTATTTATTTATTTATTTATTTATTTATTTATTTATTTATTCTAAGTGTATTGCTGCTGGCATGGTGGTGTGTGCCTGTAATCCGTTTTGTTTTGTTTTGTTTTGTTTTGTTTGTAGAACCAGGCATTGAACTCATGCCCTTGTGCTTGCCAGGCAAGTGCTCAGTCTACTGAGCTATCTTCCCAGCTCCCTGAAATAATTTTAGATTTAAGAAAAATTGACAGTGGGTAGGGTTCAATCCCCAGCATGCCATGCCACCCCTGCCCCTGTCTGATCTATGTAGTGAGACCCTGTAGACCCTATACTAAAGTACAACAAATAAATAGGAAAGGGTAGAATCTTTGTATACTCCTCACTCAGCTTCCCTTAAAGTTAATGTCTTACCTAGGATACTGTATCAAAACTACAATACAGTACAATTGAGTACAGACCTGATTTTAGAGTACCACATTGTATTGTCAGGTCTGCATTGTTTATTTTGTTTTTAGTATATTTGGTACAGGGTCTCACTGTGCAGTTCAGATTTGTAGTGATCCTCCTGTCTCAGCTTCCCTAGCGCTGGGATTATAGGTATATGCCACTATCCTCAGTTCTAGGGCTGGTCATGCTGGGTAACTAACTCTGGACCTTGTGCTTACCAAGCAAAGCCCAGGCTTCTATTTCTTGATATAAGAAGTGACTGGGCTGGCGCGATGGCTCAGCACGGTTCGATCCCCAGCACCACATGCTGAGCCGGCCATAATACAAAAAAATAAAATAAAATCATAAGTTTAAAAAAAAAAAAGTGATTAGTTGAAGTGGTACCTTCCCAAGCAGTGCTTGGGACAGTCAGGATGTAAACACACTGCCAGACTGGCACTAGGGGTAAACTGTGAAGTGGTAAATAATTTATATAATACAAATGGATAGATTTTTTAAATTAATCTGGGGTTACAGTCCAATGCTATCACTGGGTGTGATGGCACATGCCTAAAATCTCAGCACTCAAGAGGCTGAGGCCAGAGGATTGCAGTGAATTTGAGGCCAGCTTTGACTATATAGTGAGTTCAAGGCCATCCTAAACCACATAGCAAGTCCTTGTCTTAAAAAACTTTTATCAAGGGCTGAGGATATTGCTCAATGGCATCGTAACTGCCTGGCAAGCACCTTCCTGACAAGCACAAGGTGGTGTTTGATTCCTGGTAGCCCCACCCCTCCCCAATTTTTTTTTTTTTTTTTTTATCAAAACTAAGACATTAATATTGATTGGCACAAAGTCGGAGGAAATCTTAAAGACATCAGGATAGGCAAAGAGTTCATGGACAGAAATCAAAATGCATGTTTAACATGCAAAATAATCAACAAATGGGGCCTCCCCCGGCTGAAAAGTTTTTTCATGTCAAAAGAAATTACCAACAGAGTGAAAAGACAACCCACAAATTTCGAAAAAATTTTAACTAATAAATATTCAGACAAAGGTCTTCTATCTAGAATGTATAAAGAACTAAAAACCATTAGGGTCCCAAAATTCAAAGATCCAATCCAGAAATGGGCATCTGAGATAAACACACACTTCTCAGAGAAAGAAATTCAACAAGCCTATAAATACATGAAGAAATGCTCCATATCACTAGCCATTCATGAAATGCACCCCAGAAAGAATGGCTATTATAAAGAAATTAACCAACAACAAATGTTGGAGAGCCTGTGGGGAAAAAGAAATGCTTCTCCACTGCTGGTGGGAATGCAGACTGGTGCAACCATTATGGAAAGCAGCATGGAGACTCCTTAAAAAACTACAGCTGGAAATCCCATTCAATCCAGCTATCCCCCTACTGGGAATTTTTCCAGAAGAACTGAAAACATCATATCATAGTGATATCTGTGCACCTATGTTTATAGCAGCACAATTTGTGATAGCTAAGTCCTGAAAACAACCAAAATGCCCATCATCTGAAGAATGGTTGAAAAAGATATGGTATTTTCATAAAATGCAATACTATTCAATTATAAGGAATGGTAAACTAAAAGATTTCATATATAAATAGATGTATCTTGAACATATACTCATAAGTGAAATAAACCAGACCTACATATGCAAATGTTGCATAGTCTCCTTAGTTTAAGGACTCAAAAGAAGAAATTAATTAATTAATTAATTCTGGGAGGCACCAGGAATCAATCTCAGGACCTTGTGTTTTCTGCAGTGTCAACTCCTATAATTTTTTTTTTTTTTTTTTTAGAAGAGTGACAAATACAAAATGCAATTGGAAGAGTTAAAAAAAATAATGTTTACTGAAAGTATTAATGTTTGGACCCAGCAGGATGGCTCAGTGGTCTAAAGAGCCTGCTCAGGAAGGCTTGGGTGGCTGCAGGGACCGTGGTTTGATCCCCTGCACCACATGCTGCACCAGCCCTGCCCTCAGGGCAGGCTGAGCCAGCCATAAAAATAAATAAATAAACAAACAAAAGTTCTGAAACAAGAAAAAAATAAAATAATTCAAAAAAATTTTTTTAAGTATTAATGTTTGTTTTATCAGTCTTACATACCTATGTCTGTTGATCTATATTGATTTGATGATGAAAATATGTAATACAACCATTGTTAAATTTTTCTTGTTTTGAAATTCTGTACTATATATACTCTTGTCACTTTTTTGTTTTTGTTTCTGCTATTTTTACTCTTAAAAACATAAACAAATTAAAAAATACATAGATTGATTGGTACAATACAATTGAGCACAGACTTAAAGATGTATGTTGAGTACAACAAAAAAAGATACAATCCAACACTGTTGTACACTATTTATTTTTATTTGTATTGTTCTTCCTTTGACCATTGTTAGCCTTTTCAGTTGGCTCACATGTCCTTTTGACTGCAAGATTTCTCCATGATATCTTGTATTTTTCTTGCCTGAATCTGAGAGTCAGCAATTTTTCCAATAAGCCCTTTTTCCTTTTACTGGAGAATGATATTTAGCCAAATCCTGGACCCAGCTGCTTTTGGTTCCTCCCCTCAGACAGGACTAAAAATTTAGATCTAGTAATGGGCAGTATGGTAGGCAATACTTGGAATTTTTATAAAATAACTTTTATAATATAGTGCTGTGTAGAACTGTCTTATTGCTATGGAGCCATTGTCATCTGTTCTCTTATTTCTTTAATTTTGTCTTTTTCTGGATATATAGTCTTTGAGTATTTTCTTGTAACAAAATATACTTTTGTGTTGCACAGATCATCCACAGAACATAAATAATTTTTAATGCTGGTGAGGTTCATTTTATCCTTATTTTTCTTTTGTGGGTCGTGCTTTTAATGTCATGTCTACGAAGTAATTTAAACCCAGGTTGGAAGATTTTCTTTTAACGGTTTGGTAATTTACTGTTGTATCTTCAATACATTATGAGAAAGATTCTTGCTATGTTGCCCAAATGACCTTCAACCTCAGTATTCTCTCACTGGTAGTTGGTATTATTGTTGTCCAAATTATTTTTATTTTTTTTTCCTTTTTCTTGTTCTCACCCTGTCTTGTCTGTCTGTCTGTATTTATTTATACAGGTTCTTGTTTTATACTTTAGGCTCATATTGAGCTCACTGTGTAGCTGACACTGGCCTCAAACTGAGAAATCCTCCCGCTTCAGCTTCCTGAGTTCATATACTACAACACCTGGCCAAATTATTTCTTACATAAGATACAGGGTTTTTTTTGTTTTTTTTTGTCTTTTTTTTTTTTCTTGCGCCGAACTGGGGTTCAAACTCACGACCTTGCACTTGCCAGGCAGGCATGTGTGCTGCAGAGCTATCTCCCTGGCCTCAAGATGCAGGTTTAGATTGAAGACAAGATTATGAGTTTCATGGTTTGGGGTATTTTTCTCTAACTGTTCCAAAATCATCTGTTGAAACAATTATCCCTCTTGAACTGCATTTGTGTGTAAATTTTGGTCATATTTGTGTTCCTGTATTTGTTTCTGTGTTTTTCGTTCTGTTCCATTTATCCCTTCACATTATTTTGATAACTATAGCTTTCTAATAAATTAAAAGTCAGGTAGTGTGGTTCTTTGAGCTTTATTCTTTTCAACATGGTTTTGGTCATTCTAGTTCATTTTGAATTTTTTTTTTTTTTTTTTTTGTCTTTTTGAGACAGGGTCTCGCTATGCAGTTCAGGCTGGCCTTAAGCTCCCTTTTGTAGCCCAGGCTGGTCTCGAACTCACACCGATCCTCCTGCCTCAGCCTCCCGAGTGCTGGGATTACAGGCATGAGCCACCACGCCCGGCTCATTTTGATTTTTTAAAAAGGAAAATTGATATGGGTATAACTATAGTTGCCCCAATTGGCCTTGAATTCCTAAACTCACACAATCCTCCCCACTTCCACCTTCTAAGTATCTGGGACAGCCAGCATAAGACACTGTTCCTGGCTTGCTTGCTTCCTTCCTTCCTTCCTTCCTTTCCTCCTTTCTTTCTTTCTAAGTATATTTAGTACAGGGTCTCACTACACAGATTGGACTCATAGTGTTCCTCCTGTTTTCAGCCTCCCAACCACTGGGATTACAGGCACATGCCACCACACTCAGTCTCAATCACCATCTCAGCTGGCCCCCGGGTTTGGGCCAGCAGGCATGATGGGGATTTAACCCTAGTCCCTCCTTCTGCCTAAGTAGGCACATTAACCTGCTGAGCTATCTGGCCAGCCCTATATTTCTTTTTTAATCCAACCTAACAGTCCTTAACTTTCACCTGGATACTGTATTACATTTAATATAGTCATATTTCTTTTTTTTATTATTATTATTATGGCTGGCTCAGCCTGCCCTGGGGATGGCGCTGGCGCAGCATGTGGTACTGGGGATAGAACCTTTTTCCCTGCGATTGCCTAAGCTTTCCTAAGACTGCTGAACCATCTGGCTAGCCCCTAACTAGTCATTTTCAATGTAATACTTTTTCCCTCCTGTTATGTTCTTAGTTATGAGGTTTTTGAAAAAATAAATCTCTTTAGTGCCTTTTTTCTATTTTCCCACTTTCTACTTTGGAAATACATGTTAGCTATTGTCATAAATTTTACATTTTGTAGTGAAGACTTGTCAAAGTCTAATATTAATGATTTGTCTTCATTTCAGATAATAAAACCAAGACCACTTCAGTAGCATTTTTTTTTTTAATAATTTTTTTTTAATTTTATTTATTTATTTATTTTTTGTTTCAGAACCTTTGTTTATTCACTCATTTTTATGGCCGGCTTAGCCCGCCCTGAGGGCAGGGCTGGCACAGCATGTGGTGCCGGGGATCAAACCATGGTCCCTGAAGCCGCCCAAGCTTTCCTAAGCAGGCCCTTTAGACCACTGAGCCATCCCGCCTGGCCCCTTCAGTAGCATCTTCATGTTTTTTTTTTTTTTTTT
>PVJA010023361.1:0-32969 GCA_004027025.1 Myocastor coypus | reverse complement strand
ATGCCCCAGCACCTCAAAAAAAGTAGGGGTAGCAATCTTGTTTACAGACACTCTAAACTCCAAAGCAAGATTTGTCAAATGAAATAAAGAAGGCCAGTACATACTGGTTAGAGGAAAAATTCAAGACCGGAAGGTAACATTCATAAATATGTGCGCACCCAACATTCAAGAACCAAGTTATATAAGATAAACCCTAATGGACATGAAATATCTACTATCCAATGCCACAATCTTAACAGGAGACCTTAACACACCTATGTCCCAAAAAGATAGGTCAAGCAGAGAGAAAATTAGCAAAAAAGTAGCAGAACTGACCCAGAAGCTGGAACAATGGGACTTAGTGTACATACTCAGAGTGTTCCACCCAAACACTTAAGCATACACATGTTTTTCAGCTGCACATGGGACATTTCATAAAATAGACCACATATTAGTCCATAGGTCCTGCTTAAGTATATACAAGAAAACAGATATTATTCCATGCATACTATCTGACCAAAGAGTAATGAAATTGGAAATAAATGGCAAAGGAAACCACAAGAATCCCAGAAATATGTGGAAATTAAATAATACCCTTCTCAGCAATCAGTAGGTTACAGATGGAATTAAACAAGAAATTAAACAATATCCACATTTAATGAAAAATCAAACACAACTTACCAGAATTTATGGGATGCAATAAAAGCAGTTCTTAAAGGGATTCATAGCTCTGAACTCACACATTAAGAAGACAGAATGGGAACAAATAAATACTCTCATGCAACACCTAAACAAACTAGAAATGGAAGAGCAAACAAAATAAAATCCCAAAGATGGGAGGAAACTATAAACAGGAGAGCAGAAATTAATTCAATTGAGACAAAGAAAAAAAAAAAAAATACATAGAATTAATGAATCAAAAAGTTGATTAATTGAAAGATTAAATAAAATTGATAAGCCCCTAACTCACTTCATCAAAAAAGAGGCAAGAAAGGACTCAAAGTCAAGAAATAAGGAATGAAAACGGTGAAATTACTACAGACCCAGCAGAGATACAAAGGATTAATAATAGCTCCTTTGAGAATCTTTACTCTAACAGAATTAAAGACAGAAAAAATGGACAGATTCCTAGAAAAGTATAAATTACTAAAACTGAATCAAGAAGATATAAGAACTCTCGATAACCCAATAACAGTCAATGAAATTGAAAATGTACTAAAAATCTACCGACAAAGAAAAGCGCGGGACCTGATGGATTCACCACTGAATTCTACAAGAAATTTACAAAAACCATAAGCCAAATATTCCTCAAACTCCTCAAGAAAATTGATAAAGAAGCATTCCTTTCAAATTCTTTCCTACAGGCAAGTATTACACTGATAGAAAGACCAGAGACAGGCTACTAAAAAAGAGAACTACATGCCAATTTCTCTCATGAATATATATGCAAAAATTGTCAATAAAATCTTTGGCACAAGAATACAACAAATCACCAAGAAGATTATACACCAAGACCAAGTAAGATTCATCCCAAGTGTGCAAGCATGGTTCAATACTTTTAAAAATCTATAAATGTAATACACTATGTCAACAGAACTTAAGCCAATAACCATATGATTATCTCAATTGATACTGAAAAGTCTTTTGACAAAGTCGAACACTCATTCATGTTCAAAGTCTTACAGAAAATTGGAATAGAGGGCCTCTACCTCAAGCTGATAAAAGACATCTACGACAATCCACGAACTAACATAATTCTAAATGGGGAAAAGCTAAACGTTTTTGTTCTCAAATCAGGTACAAGGCAAGTACGTCCCCTATCTCCACTCCTTTCAATATAGTTCTGGAATCATTAGCCACAGCCACTAGACTGGAGAGATAAGAGGAATAAAAATAGGTAAAGAAGAAGTTAACTTATTATTATTTGCAGATGACATGATAATTTATTTGAAAAACCTCAAAAACTCTAGCAAGAAGCTAGTAGAATTAATACACAAATTCAGTAGCATAGCAGGTTACAAAGTCAACACACAAAAGTCAATGACATTCCTCTATACAGATAAGAAACACACTGAGAGAGAAATTAGAAAAATAACATCTTTTACAATAGCACCAAAGAAAATGAAATACTTAGGAATTAACTTGACGAAAGAAGTAAAAGAGCTTTTCAGTGAAAACTACTGTATAGTGAAAAAAGAGATCGTAGGGGATTTCAGAACATATTCCCTGCCCTTGAATAGGAAGAATCAACTAAAAACCAGTAGGGCCCCAAATTCAAAGACCCAATCCAGAAATGGGCATCTGACATGAGCACACACTTCTCAGAGAAAGAAATTCAAGAAGCCTATAAATACATGAAGAAATGCTCCACATCAATAGCCATTCGTGAAGTGCAAATTAAAACAACACTTAGATGCCATCTCACCCCAGAAAGAATGGCTATCATAAAGAAACCAAGCAGTAACAAATGTTGAAGAGGCTGTGGGGAAAAAGGAACCCATTCCCACTGCTGGTGGGAATGGATACTGGTGCAACCATTATGGAAAGCAGTGTGTAGGCTCCTTGAAAAACTAGAGCTGGAAATCCCATTCAATTCAGCTATCTCCCTACTGGTGATATTTCCAGAAGAACTGAAAACGTCATACCATAGTGATATCTGTGCTCCTATGTTTACAGAAGCCCAATTCATAATAGTCAAGCCTTGGAAAAAACTAAAATGCCCATCATATGAAGAATGGTAGAAAAGGTGTAATTTTATACTATGGAATATTATTCTGCTATAAAGAATGTTAAACTAGAAGACTTCATACATAAATGGATGTATTCTGAACATATACTCATAAGTGAAATAAACCAGACCTATATGTGTAAATATTTTATAGTCTCCTTAGTGTAAGAACTCAAAGGAAGAAATGGAAATCATAGACTTTAGAGTTAAGCAGCAAAGTGTCTGGAAACAGAAAAGAGAGGAAACATAACACGAGCAAAAGTACACAATTATATGCACAGGATGAATTAGACAAGGGTCCTAAGAATTTTTTTTTGACACTGATCATAGAAATATGCAGCACTAAAACTATGCTTGGAATGCCTGTCATTCTGGTCTTTTATATGTGTGCTGTTTCTAATGTAATTTCAGTCACTGTTATACTCTCTCTCAAGTAAATGGTTATTTTAGAAGAAAACAAAAAATGATGTTAATAAGAGTAAAAGACTAGAAAATATGTCAAAGGATGGACGGGCTAAAATTTGGTACATGTTTATATTTCTAAATATCTGTGTAGGGACTGGGGAGATAGCTCAGTAGGATAAGCACTTTGCTGGCATGTCCAAGGGCCTGAGTTCAATCCCTGGTTCCACAGAAAAGAAAAAAAAAATATCTGTGTAAAAATATGTAACTGCTTTTATCACATTTCATAAAGATTTATTAGACTATCAAAGATTTATTGAAAATACCAATTCCAAGTTAAGTCTAATATATTTGGTATTCAGAAAGACAGTGATAGTAAGCTCAAGAAACCATGTTTTAAAGTAATAGTATCACTAAACTTTTCTTCTGGAGGGCTAAGAATATAAGTTTACAGCCCAGAAATTAGAGGGGAAAAAAAAAAAAGGCTACAATGATAGCCAATATTTTGTCCCCAGCCCTTCAAGGTCAGTGAGGACTCAGGACAAAACAGAACCTGTGTGCTGCAATATCCTATAACTCAGTTGTCTCCCAAATCTTCTTTTCAAGGAGATAAGGGACCACAGAGGGAAGTGAGTGAAGATATATACAGTGTGCCTAAGGAGAGTCGCCTGGAAAGAAATTCTCCTAGGCTTTCATAGAAAGCAAACTGGCCAAGCAATGGCCGTAACTCATCCAGATATCTAACACTGACAACAGTGCTACAAAGCACTGTACGTGGTTCCAAAGTAAATCCTGAGGGGATTTGACTGACCTTTGGAGATTAAAAAAAAAAAAAAAACTACATGTTTTGTTATATTGGTCTTGCTTTAACTTGCCCTTAACCACCCAGCAGAAAAGTTTAAACCTGACACATAAAACATTAGGGTAGTATAGTATACTGAGCTGTAAAAGGCTCAAATCAACAGTCTCCAACCTTGTCAGTTTCACCAATAACACAGGGCAATTATGGAACATTAGACTGTGTATACAACTACCTTCTCTTAGATCAAAGAGAAGAAATCTATTATACCAATAACCATTAGAAAATTTATCATGTCTACACCCTGTGCTCTGTCTAACTACAAAGAGGATAACAATATGCACTGTATCAATTATTGTGAATGTACTAATAATGTGTTTTGAACCTGTCACATTGTAGTTTCTTATTAAAAGTAATTAAAAAATAAATAAATAAAATAAAATTAGCAAATAGATCCAAAGCCATCAGTAACTGCACCTTACTGAAGCCACTGGTGTTTTTATGGAAAGAAAGTATGTACTAGAAAAAAAAAATGCCAGTGGCCAATAAGGACAAAGAATGGTTAGTCATAGAAGAATAGTGCAACAGCACTGGGGATGTAGCTCAGGAGATATTATAAATCACACATTATTTATAGTATTTGCCTAATAAGTACATGGTAGAGAAGAAATGTTTACTAGAAATACCAAAAGTTAAAACTATTTTGGTAAAAACATACTTATTGGTAAACTATAAGCTATCTTTACCTAATATCTTTGGAAATTTTTAACCCATACATTATAACATTCTGGTTCTAACCATCTAATACTTGGAATTTGCTGCAAGAAAGTCTTTTTTATTGGACAATGGGAGCAGTTATATCTCATGACAAAATCGTCACTGTCATCTAAGATAGTTGATTGCTAGTTGATACATACATGGATTGGTAGATACACAGACACACAAAATAGATGAATAGGGATAGTTCATTGCAGGATCATCTTGAGTGAGGAATGACCAGATGATTGATTTTGCATAGTTCTGGGTGTGATTAAATGGATTTGCTGACGAGGAAAGCTACATCCTGAGTGTGAGTGGCTCCAACCAATAAGGTATAGCTTGGATAAGGTACAAAGAAAAAGAAGGACGTCTCTCCACTGTCTGCAGAGAGGAGCACTCACCCTCGCCGTCAGACCGGCTCCCTGTCTTCAGGCTTCTAGAGAATGTTCTTCAGCTTTGCACAGCATACTTTTCAAGCTTTCATCCCAGGCCCTTTGGCTTCCTGATATCAACTTGCAGCAGACTCTGCAGTGAGCATCAGGCTTTCGACTTTGGAATAGATCCTCTAGCCCTCCAGGGGACAAAAGGTGTCTTCACACTGTTCCACACCTGTCTTTGTTACTTTACTCTCATTGCTGTGACAAGATACCCAATATCCAAAGCTAAAGAAGGAAAGATTTGTTTACCCCACAGTTTGTGAAGATTCCAGTCCACACTCTGCTGGCTCCAAGGCAGGATGGTGTGGGTGAGGGCAGCCATTCATATCACTTCTGGTGGTAATAACTCTCACAGCTTCTCTCTTAGGCCCTCTTTGGTCCCTCTTTTCAGCCTTCCTTAGCTGATCCATGTTCCTGGCTTTTCTAGACTTCAGGGATCTCCAATGCACCTTTGGCTTTACCCTTACAGCTTCACAAATTTCCCTCTCAGGGACACATTGCCCATCCTCCCAGGCCTTCTAAAATTGCAAACTTTTTTTACAAACATTATCAGGTTTATTTTATTGTACTTTATTCATGGTGGGGATGGATAAAGACCTTGAGTTGCTAGCTTTCGGAAGCAGATTATGAAACTCTGTATGATGTTTCCATTCATATGAAGCTCAAACCAATACTGATGAAAACTGAAACAGTGGTTGTCAGAGAGGGTGGAAGGAAGTGAGTAGAAGCTGATATAAGACATAGCAGAACTTTCTGAAGTGACAGAATCATGTGGGGGTATTTTTAACCTCACTTCTGGCAGCAAATTCTGTTTTGGTTACTCTTGCTCTCACTGCTTTTGCTGTTTTCTGCCAACATAAACTGTGGTAGCCACCTAAACCTACATTGTAAATTCATATATATGTATGTATATATATACATATATATGTATGAATATATTCGACGTGAATATGAATGCATTTCACACACATATACATACCACACACACACACACACACACACTATTGAAATTGGTACATACATTGGTACCACACAAGATCCTAGGCCTCAGATAATGAGGGTTGGCACAGAATGGTGGTAAACCCTGGATTGGGAATCTCAACAGAGAAAGCCTTTTCCCTCACCAATGGGGCTTTCCTCTGCATACAACCACTGAACTTGATTGCATGATTCATCAGAATTGTCATCAACTTCCTGAAGCACTGGGGAAGTTTTGCTTCAATGTCTAATACTTTACAGCAGGAAGCTTTGCAAAATGATTGCTTATTTATAGCTTTCCTCCAATCATTAAATTGGTCTAAAACAGAGTTGAAGATCCATTTTTAAAAACTTTAGCAACATTGTGTCTGACAGCGATGTGAGCCAAATCAATAACCCTTCCACTAGTGAGCAATAAAGGATTAGGAAAAGCATTGACGCTGGTTATTTCCCACTCTGAAAAGCCAGGCCATAAACTGTTATTAGCAAAATGTAGGTGCCTTCAGTAAGTGGGAAGAAAGTAGGAGTTTCAAAAGCACAGCTTTGTATGGCCTAAGTGACAATTAGCAAATATATGAGGAATAGCAAAAAGATGTCTTCTATATTTGGAGTCTGTTCTTGAATATAGTTCTTCTGGTAAATACTATCAAAGTTGAGTAAAGTCAAAGCCAAATAAAAACTCACATCGGAAATTGGGAATAATCAAACTGAGGTACCAAGAATGTGAAAAAAGAATGATATTAGTTCAAATAGGGGAGAAAAGAAAAACTCTAAAAACTCTAAAACCATTCCTAGTTAATACAAACCCTGAAACCAACTGAGTTTTTGCTTGGGCTAGAGAACAAGTAACACTATGTCCTATCCAATCACTCATCTCTGTCATTTAAGCACCTTGTGAAAGCAAAAATATGAGGAGGAATTAGGAAGTTTGATGGTCCTTACATCTCTGAAAGGGAATTATTTTCTCTTCTTTCAAGTTGACAAAACTATGTGGAGTCCATTCTGTCCCATGCTCCAGCCTATACAAGCTAAGAAAGAAAAAAAAGTTGATTCTTTGTTTGCTTTCATAGACTATAATCCCAAAACTGTATATATTTGTGTGAGATAAAAATGTAGGAAACATGGGCCAGCGAGATGGTTCAGTAGTCTCAAGTGCCTGCTTAGGCAAGCTTAGGCAACCGCAGGAACTGAGGTTCTATTCCCAGTACCACATGCTCATGCTGCACCAGACACACCCCCAGGGCAGGCTAAGCCAGCCATTAAAAAAAATGTAAAAAAAAAAAAAAAAATTAACAAAAATCAATGACACCAGGTATGATGGTACATGCTTATAATGTTAGCACTCAGGAGACTCAAGGACAACCTAAAATTCCATGGTAAAACCTTTCTCAAAACAAAATGAAAATAAATAAATCAATAAGTAAGAAATAAATAAATAAGTAAATAAATTGAAATTTTACAGAATTTTTGTCATAACAAATACTTTTAATTCCTTGCAAATTTACACATGCATATACATTCAAATATACATACGTGCATATATATAGTATGTGAGCAGTTTTCTTATTTTATGTAATAATTCTTCATATCTACCCCACCTCTTCCACTCCTCATTGTCACTAGACAACAGCTGTCTACCTAAATCTAGCCTTTTCAAAATACTGTTAATATTTTCTTTTTAAAAATGTAGTTAGAACAATATAAATATGTTAGGTTCAGTGAGTTTACTCTTTACACCCATAATGTTCACAGTAAATATTATAAAATTGTTGAGCATATAAAATGTTTGAGGTGGATCCTCTAGTTCATAAGGTGTCATTATAGTTTAAATTCATGAATCTGGAAATAACAATGACATGATTGTGCATCTGGATTTTCTTTCTTTGATAATGATAACTTGTCACATACGACTTTCAGAGACAGGTGTTCCTAACAGTAAGCTTGTCTCATAATTGGAAGAAAAATAATAAAGCTGTAGAGATCCATTTTACTGACATGTGTTAATTGCATACACCATTTCCTTATGAAAGACAAGTACAGTGGACCTATATAGTGCCACGCAGCTCCTGTCCTTCAGGAGTACGCAGTCATTCCCCCAGGTACTGGAAATGATGAGTGATGCTAGTTCTCAGCCTCCACCAAAGAGAGTCTCTTTGCCTGAGTTTATGCTTTTTTTTCTAGAGCACCTCAAATATGCTGACTTTCCATTGCAGGGAAGTACAGCCTGGTCCCAACCTTATGCTGTTTCTGTGGGAACAAGGGACCTGACCTCCTCCACTGACTGATCCTTCTTTCCTTCCTGTGACCGCACTCTGCTAGAGTAGGCAGCTTCCCTACCTTATAACAGGCACATCCCCTGGGCAGGTGGATGCAGACTGACCTAGAACAACCACTCACAACAAGGTCAGACCAATCTAAGAATGCCATCACCAGCTATATGGGGAAATGTCTCCAATCTGATTACAAAATGATGTGTACTGCTTGACATTTTACCCTCCAGTGTCTGTGTGGAGCTTTATATTTAAAAATAGTGTTAGTCTTCAGAGTAGCACAAAATGTATGTGGTCACTGATGGATCATCCTCTTTCTACTAAAATAGATGTAGAACAAATATGTGATTAGAATGGTACATTATAAAAATCCTCCTCTAAACCAATTTTCTGAAGGATTTCAAAAGTCTGTGTGACCTGCTTTTTATAAAGATGAAACATGCAGAATGCAGGACTATTTTTAGCCAGTTATGAATAAATGAATAACCTTCACATTACTTACTTGTATATCTGTCTCAAAACCCTGCTGTTACAAGAAGGAAACAATGCTGACACGGAACTGAATACTTCCTCTGTCCTCCCTAGGGCTGCTTCTTTAGGATGAGGCCCTACATTTCAAATAAACATTACTTCTTGAAGGCATATTGTGGATTTTGCACCTACATTAGAATATCACAGGTGGAAAAATGGAAGAGATGCAAGAAAAATTTCACCTATAAAAATATAGAAAAGAGGTTAACTAGAAGCCATTTCTTAAACCCTCAAATCTGTTTCCCATCTTAAATCACGAATAAGTCAAAATCATGCCTATAAAGTCTTACTTGTAGTGAGCGCTAATCTCTGAACATTATTCAGTTTGATTTTTATGCATTTATTGAGCATGCATCATATACTGTTTTACATAACATATGGAAAGGAAAGGAACCAGTATTCCCCTATGAAGCTGTAAGACAAATGCTTCATTAGCAAAGTTGTGAAATATGTAGGAGTTATCCAAGGAGATTCTATGGAATTTGAGAAAGTCACCGCCAAGTGTTCCATGAATATTATGCTATTTAACAGATTAGAGGGTCGGATGATTGGATCAGACAAAGATGGTACAGTGGACAGTGCTCATTCTAACTAGCCCTGTAAGGAAAGGGCGTGAAAGTGGAAAGGCAGAGAAAGACGCTAGGATATTTAAACCTTTTCTCTGAAGGTTACTTTAATTTGTCGATGTAATAAGTCACTCTTCTGCTATATCAGTTTAAACACAGCCTAGAATGAAAGCAGAGCAAGAATAATTAACTTTACCAGTGCCCATGGCTTTAAAAACAAGATATGGAATCATCCCATTAAACATTTGTGCAAAAAAAAAAGCAAGAGTACATTTAAGGTGAACCCAAACTACTTTGTTGGCAGCTGTAAGATTTTGACAAAAAGCCAATTTTTTCTTCATCAAAAGCACTTATGTCTGATAACACCAACGTAAAAGGTAAAATATACTCCCAGTTTTACTTTTGGGTACTCATTATATTTCCTATGATTTTTAATTAAAGTAGGTACTTTTGCTCGTGGAGAGTAAAAACAAGACTAGGTTTCTTTAATCTCTTCTATAATAATGCATGTCTCTAAGGAAACTTGCTCTCATGTGAGCTTTGCATCTTTTTAACTCTTGAGAAGTAGCTTGCAGTTATTGAGTAGCTTGAAGTGAATCCAGTGTTAGACAAGTACTATTTTCTCATTTGAATATAAAAATACTCACAGAAGAATAACATGGCAGAATTTGGAGTATAGTTTAACATCTTAGTTATTGGTATAGCGATAGAGGAAGTCAACTTCAATTTAGATTAAAGCAAGGATTTGCAGAAGCCCATAACATATTATGTCATGATATCACTGATAATTAAATAATAGTAAATTTGAGAGATGCACAGCAAATAGGCACCTCTGCCTAACCACCAGGGTGTGTTTTATGATTGCTGCCTGTGAGTGTTTAGTCCACCTCAGTCACCAACTGACTGTGTTGGAGAATTTCTGTCTAAAACAAATCTTAGAGGAAGTAGAGGGAAGTACTCCATAAGAAAGTTATAAAATGTGAGGAATGTCTATTCCCTTGTCTGCTATAGCCAATCTGGTTCAGAGCATTTTTATTCGTGTTGCACGAAATGAAGGAGTCTAGACAAGGACTGATACATCATTAAAGAAGACTGCAGCTCCTGGAACAGATAGCAGTTGTAATATCACTTATGCTATTACGAAGCCTCCCTCAGCTTCAGTAACTCCATATCCTCCCATACCTACAAACCTGCATTTCCTCGTGAGGATTTATAAATGTTTAATTCTATTTGAGGTACATCAGGTATCATCCCAGACCCTCAATATTCTATTTAAAAAATAAATAAATAAATAAAAAACAAAGGGCACTGGGCCTAGCCAATACATGCTTTAGCAGAAGACACAGCATACCAGTGAGTAAACCAGTAGAGGGCATAAGATAAAATATTGGTGAGTTACTTCAAGGAAAAGAGAGAAAGAAGTAAGAGTAGTGTGGAGTTTCTACTTAGATTTTTAAATTGGAGCGTTAGTGGAAAGCCTTCATGAACAGAATGTACACAATCTGGGCTGGGCGGACATGATGGACAGTGGGAAAGTGGTTGGAAAGTGGAGGCCTTGAGATGGGAGGAGCTTGACAGCTGTCAAGCTTAGGAGGAGGGACACCTGTCAGGAAGCAGAGGGAGAAGGGCCGATGTGAGGCCCAGTTGAGCCAGGCTGTAGAGCTGGGAAGCTTTCCTTTACTGCTATGGGCAGCCCTGTGCTGTGGTCTGCATGTTCCTGCCCACCAAAACGTATATATCCAGATTTTCAGCCCTACAGTGATATTAGCACGTGAGGCACTTCAGGGATGCACGCCATGGACCAGCAGTCTCCTGAGTAGACTGAAACTCTTCTGATAAGCTCAAGCAGGGAGATCTTTCTTTTGTCCCTTCCAATGTGTGAGGTCACAGTGCAAAGGTGACTATCAGGAAATGAGCCCTGACCAGATATTTATTCTATCATTATATTAATTTTGGACCAGATTATAAACTATTAAAAGTAGTTTTCTAGTGTTTATGAACCATTGGAAGTATGGTATTTTGTTACAGCAGCCTGACCAGACTGAGGCACTAGGCTAGAGTTTTAAGAAAGAAGGTTATCAATTTGGTTATTGTGAAGCATTAGCCTCAATTAAAAAATAATTCAAATTTTAAAATGGCAAAGACATAAAATCTCCTATGGGGATCTAAAGATGGTCATGAAACATAAAAAGATGCTCATCATTATTAATCATTTAAAGATACAAATAAAAATATGAGTCATTACTTAGGATCTATGAAAATAGTTGTAGTCTCAAGCAAAACCAACATAACAGATAGTCAGTACAGATTTATTAACAGAATCATAATGTTCCTAGTGATTACTGCTAAGTATAACACTCAAACCTGTACCCATACTTTGCAACGGCAAATCTCTCTGCATTTTCTGAGGCCTTCTGGGAATGGCAACAGAAGGGCGCAGTGGTCTACACTCTGGTCCAGTAGGCACTACAACTCAAAATTCCAATTATTTCCTTCTTGAGTCATTGATAGACATCAGGCAGTAACAGTAACTACTTGTTGAGCTGTCTCAAGGGTTGGTCTGGGTAAAAAACAAGAACTTTTTAACTTTGCATCTTGTTGCTTTCTTTCCTCGTTTTTTGCCTTCTCTCATTTTTTTTTTTGTTTTCTTATTTTTTATTTGGTTTAATTTTAAAGTCAAAAGTGTGAAAAATTTGAATATGTTAAACTATGCAGTAAACAAAGAAATCATTAAAAGAATAGCTATAAATAATGAGAAATGCCATCATTATACACATTTATCCTCTCATTTTTCCAAGTGATAAATTTCCAATAAGACAACTCCCAGTTGGGGAACTTTCCAAAGCTTGAGGATGGAGATCGGCCATTTCAAAGATAAAGACATGTTTAGGGGTTTGGGACTTTTACTTAAAGTTCCAGTCAATCACAAATAAAAGATGACCTAATCATTTAGTTCTACATAATGAAATATCCACGAACAAAAACAAAACACAGTTAAATTGTTTAGAGAGCTTCCAGGTACTGACTACATAGAGGGTCCTTGAGAATGACCCATAACTTCTACAAAGGATGTGGATGCTTCCTTCTTTCCACCTGCCTTGCCCCATGCCTCTCTCAATGGGAATGTTCATCTGTATCCTTTATGGTTTCCCTTATTAAAACAGTAAACTTCTGTTTAATGCTTTCCTGATACCTAGAAACTGTCAGGAGCATGAACTGAACCCGAAAAGAGGACTGTGAACCTATTATTTATGACATGGGTACACAGAAGTAATGATAGCAAACTGCTACTTTCATTTGGCATCTGGAGGTCGATGGCAGTCTTACAGGACTGAGTCTTTAAAGTGGGTCTCAGAACTGTGGAGATAGCTCAGTGGTCTAAGTACCTCCCTGGAGAGCACAACATCCTGAGTTCAATCCCCAGTACCACATCCCATGCAGACACTGAAACCCCAGGCACTTCATACCACCCTCAAACCAGGCATGGCAGTGCCAGTGTGGGAAGGCTGAGATAAGATGATCACTATGAGTCTGAGTTGTGGAATGAGACCCTGTACCAAATAAATAAATAAATAAATAAATAAATAAATAAATAAATAAATGTTTTTAAAAGTAAAGTGGGGTCTGAAGCTATCAATAGGCAGTGTCAAGATGAAAAGTAACTAAGTCACAGAGCATTACACTGGTGTTTGTAGGATCATTGCTTGAGTACTGTGAGAGAAAAATTGCCGCACTTTTTTAACTAGAGATCAAATATTCTATTTTCTGTTAACCATGAATGGTGAATAGGGAGGCAAAACACAGTTTTTGTATTTCTAGTGTATGAAGACACTACTTTACATAAAATAAGATTTACCTCCTACATTTGGCATCCCATTCTGGAGCTTTTAGCACAAGGAGCCAATAGATGAATTCTAGGCTCTCATGTAGCACAAGCAGAGAACTGCAAATGTTCCCCCAATAGGAAACAAAAGCAACTGCATTTGGGGAAGATAACAGAATGTGCTCAGGGTGAGTATGCACAGAAAAAAATGTGGCACAAACAGAAATCTGGTACCAAGATGGTGGGAAAGTAAAAAAACGCTATGTAGTGCAGCACACAGATGAATCAAGCTTTTGGATTTTGAAGGGAATCACAGCCTAGGAGTTCCTCCCGAGCTCTTATGCAGAACCTCAGATGTTTTGGGATTTCTTACCACATTGTCTTAATACAGTGGAAGGAGGACTGCTCTCAGGGTGCTCCACAAAGTTAAACAAGTGGAGGGGAGTGACTTCCTCAGCCCCGTTTTGTTATGTGTACCATTTCTCCCTGTAAGAACTGGCCCCCCAAATCTTCTACAGATACTTCTAGCTGAATAGAGTGCTATCCAGAGATGAAGGATCTCCTGAACTGTCCGATCGGTGGGCTTAAAGGAAGTGTGTTCTTCTAAGGATTTCTTGGTGAGCTGTACATGTGTAGACAGGTTTTGATCTTGGGTTTGGACCATCACCAATAGTATAGCAGTTGCCCAATAAGACAAAGCAAATTTAATTAAGAGATTACGAATATCATCTAGATAGAAAGGCTACTAGAAATATTAATAAAGGGCCAAGGACAGTAACCAAAATCCTCAATTTTCTATTTTTGACTAAGATGTATATGACCCAACACTACTAGGCAGAGCTCAGAAGTTTAGCCAAATTTGGTCCTGTATGTACCACTATTTCAAACTAATTCTTTTAGAGAAAAACAGCATGTCTATATCACCAGTTAGGAACTCTAGACCTTTGTGATGCTGTGTGACCAGAGTTGTTAATGAATCTATTTGCTATCAAAGGAGAGAGACATTCTGAGCAAGTTGGTCTGGGCTCTCAGGTATTTAGGTGGCTGCTGATGACATGAGAATGATCTGTAAACTTACATTTTTACCCTCCAGAAGAGAAGCTTAGTGATAATATTACTCTATAACAGAGGTACTGGAGCTTAACATCTCTCTATTTCTGAGTATCAATCATACTTAGCTTGGAATGGATACTTTTCCATCAATCATTGATATTCTAATAAATCACTATCCTATGTGATAAAAGCACTTACACATTTTTACACAGACATTTAGAAATCTAAGTACATACAAAATTGTAACTGGTCAGTTCTGTGGCATTTTTCCTCATCTCTTACCCTCATTTAACACCCTTCTTTATTTTCTTGTAAACCAACCATTTACTTGAGAGGGAGTATAGCAGTAGCTGAAATTACATTAAAAGCAGCACAAATCTAAAAGACAAGAATGAAAGGCATTCCAAGCATAGTTTTAGTGTTACACATTGCTATCCTCAGTGTGAAAATATTTTGGTGGTTCTTAGGACCATTATCTAATTCGTTCTGTGTATACAAGTGCATAGTTTTGCTCCTGCCACATTTCCTATCTTTTCTGTTTGCAGTCATTTTGTTGTTTTACACTTAAGTTCTTGATTTCCATTCAGCTGTTAGGCCTTTCCATTTTTGTCTCTTCTTTTGAATTCTTACACTAGGGACACTATACAATTTTACACATGAAAGTCTGATTTTTTTTTCACAATGGCCATGATTCATCCAGACAGCTGACACTGACAACAGTTCTACAAAGCACTGTACATGGTTTCAGTGTAAATCCTGAGGGGATTTAACCTACCTTGGGAAATACAAAAGCTATATGTTTTGTTATACAGGCCATCCTTTAACCTGCTCTTAACCACCCAGCAGAAAAGTTTAACCATACTGCATAAAGTGTAAAGCTAAATTAGTATGCTGAGCTGTAAAAGACTTAAATCATTAGCTTCTGATATTGCCAGTTCTGCCAATAATCCACTGTGATTATGGAATACTGGACTATGTCTATGACTACTTTCTCTTAGTTCAATGAGAAGAAACTTTTTGTACCAAGAGTGATTAGAAAAACTGTCATGTCTACATCTTGTGCTCTGTATAATTACCATGAGGACAATAATGTGCATTGTATCAAATATTGAGAATGTACTACTAATGGTTGTTTTGAAAATGTCACATTGTTATTTCTTATTGAAAGTAATAAAAAAAGAGAATGATCTAATGAGCTTTAAGTTTTTGCTAAAATTTTTCTGTAAGTGGTTACTGTTTATTATCTCCATTTGATGCCGTTTTTCTTAATCACTTAGGAGGCTCTCCCTCTAAAGAAAAGCTAGAAAGAAGTCATACTGTAACCAGGGCCAAGATCCTCAGGTGTATTAAACAACAGCGTAGCAACCTTGCTGCACAACTTACTTAGACGGAACCAAAAGTTTTACTTATCTGTTTCAACAGTGTAGTTGGCGTTTTCTCTTACTGAAAAAGAAGCCCGAGATTGTCTTCTAGTTTGCAGGTATATGGTATTTGTGGTCTTTTGGGGTTGTTTTCTGGTATTTTAGGGAGCTTGGATTTAAACCTGGAGTGGTAAATTCAGCTACCTACATTCTGTACCTTAATGACAGAAATAATGGTTAAACAAATACTAATAGTTAGAATCTACAAGGACAGAAAAACCCCTATCTATGAGACTGGGGACAGAAACCATTTGGTGTCTCCTAGGATCTGTGTTAAAGAGGTATAGTGTAGCGATATTTGTCAGAAGTTTAGTGCACTGAGGGAGCAAGGAAAAAAGAACAGAGCCTAAGGAAACTGGTCCCTTGGAATTCCAGCAAGCTGGAGACAGTGTAGTGACAGATTCCTGAAGGCAGCACCCTGCCCGTTCTTTGTTCCTTCACCTGGGAAGTTACCAAGCAGTGATATGCAAACTAGCTGGTAAATGCTGGAAGGCAATACAGTTTGTTTATAGTTTGTTTGCACCAAATTAGTTATGCTCATTCCTGAGCCTATTTGTAGCCCTCAATAAATAGAAGTTTCCCTGGCTTGGGGCTCACTTAGAGAGAGACTAATCTCAGTGAGACCCCTGTGGCCAATTTCAGCTAGCCTTGCTGTCCTTCTTGAGGCTCCAGTTGTTGTAGGACAGCTTAGGTTCTGTGGTTAATGGGTGAGTCAGCAGCACCGCCTCTCTGAGGGCTCTGAGGCCTGGTACTCAGCAGTTGTCTCCCAGTGGCTCAACTACCAATAAAATGAATGTATTGCAAAGGACTGGCTTGGCACCAGCAATCCTGCAGCAAAACTTTATCAATACACTAATACTTCAGCTCAGTAATGCTTCTGTTTGCAAACAATTCAGTTTACAAACAGAAGCTTTTTTCAAAATTTTCCTTCCACTCATGAACCTCACATCAAATGCAAAACATTATGGCCATCTCTTCAGGACAACAAATGCGATCATCTTCTCCAGAGCTGTGGAAGGAATGAAGCTTGTGAAGTGAGACACCACTGAAATGGGTGCAAGTCCTTGCCATGTACTGTTCAGGAAACAGTGCTTTCTGTGAGGATATAGATTAACATCCTTTAGATGTAGACCACGGGTGTGACTGTGGCAGCCTGAACCAGGGTGCCCTCATACCATGCTTCAGGATCTACTCCCAGTGAGCGAGTTGAGCCCTATGGTGTTTGGCTGGCTAGGTTGATGGGAACTAGGGCAAGGGTAGCCAGAAGTTTGAATGGCAATGATCCGGAGCAAGAATAGTATATCTCTTCCAGTTACTGGTATAGGGACTCTGGTATCATAATAAAGATGCTTAGAAAAAATAAATCTTTCAACCAGCAGTTTAGAGAAGGGGTTAAAATAAGCTACCTAGCTAACTCCTTCAAGGTCCATAACAATGTTGAAATGGATAAGATGCCCCAATGTCCCAAAAGCTTTTTCATTACATTTATGGTCACTAAAGGCTCCTAGAAGGTGATGAGAATAGCTTTGTGAAATTGCCATGCAGGCCTCTTCAGACACTGTCATCTGCCATGTGAGCATTTTTCTCTGGTCACTAGGGCCCTTGTTTCATGCTAAGGTCTTTGGTGTGATGATAGGCACAGTGCACTTGGGAGCTAAAAGGTGCTGCACTGCCCAGTGCCCCACAGCTTGCACTTGAAGTGCTCTGGCTTCCTCCTTCAGTTGAATTACTGAATTACTTCAGTTGCTGCTATCTATGCAGCTCTCGATGTTCCCCAGAAAAATAGCAAAAAGCTTGTGAAAATAAAGATAAGAAGAGGCAGAATCTGAGGCTAGGTGTGTCCCTCTCCCTCCAGATGGGAGGAAAGGAACAACTCAACCAGTGTAGGGGCATTTATTTATACTTTTGACAAAGTTACTGTGACACAGGTTGCCTGGCAACTAATAGCTTGGCACATCTCTGCATTTCTCTGCAGTGAGGCTGACTGATTGCTTTGGGCCTGCGTCCTTCCCAGCTGGACTTGCCTTGCCTCCATCCAGCCTCAAGAGCCCCCTCATTGATATCATTGCAATCGCTATCATTGCAAGGCAAGCATGGCTTATGCCTGTCCTCTGTGTCGCTCAACTTTTGTTTCTCTTTAAGTCTGTTACAATTGTTAAAGATAGAATATTTCATATCAAACAACTGACATGCCCCAGTTTGGAAACTCTGTTGGAGTTTCTAGAGCTTTTTCCTAATGTCTGAAGTGGACTAAGAAAATAATGTCTCTATAAAAAGAAAAGCCATACTAATATGCTGAGTTATAAAAGGCTCAAGTCAAAAGTCGCCAATCATGCCAGATGAGCTGATAATCCACTACTGTTATGGACTATTGGACTAAATATATAGCTACTTTCTCTTTGTGCAATATAAAGAAAGATCTGTACTAATGATATTTAGACAAGAAATCATCTCTGCATTTTGTACTCTGAGCAACTATGATGAAGACAACATTGTGAAATGTATTAATTATTATAAGTAATAATAATAATAAATTAAAAATAAAATAAAATAGTGTCTCTGAATAATGTCAACTTCCCTAGACTCTGGATCTAAATTAGTAAATTTATCAAGTGTTTTTTAAAGCAGAAATTGGAAAGCAGCTGAGTTTTCTTTAGAACTTTGACTTATTTTACTGCTATGCAACAGGAAGGCCAGATCAGATCAAAAGCCACTGTTAGGGCACAGAAATGATCAGCAAGCTTTTTAGGGTCCTCAGAAAACTTGCTTAGTTTTTCCATGAGTTACTCAATATCTATCACTGGAAAGGGACTAGCACCCAGGCAGTACCCAGGCAGCAGCTGAGTCTGCCACTTCTCAGGAGGACGTAATGATGCCCAAATTAGGTACTGAGCCCCCTGTGGTAGGCAGACGTGGTATGAGACACATTTTCTCAGACACCAATTGGTCAGGCTGGAGAGAAGGACTCCATAGAGAGTAGGAGCTGAAAAGAAAGAGTCCAGTTAGCATGAATTCCTGAGGGAGAGTGAGATCTAGGATAAAGGTTATGCCTCTGATTGAAGGCCATGAGGGCCTGTATGTAAGGCACCTCCCAACATTTTTTCCTATTTCCAACAATAAGATGTAATAGAAATGTGGCATCATACTTAAAACTGCCAGGGGTGCCCATGTCTTCTGTTCATATCCCAGTTTTATTACACAGGTGATCCTTCCAAAGAACCTCTGGATGGAACTGTACTATGTGAGTGAGAAGACACTTGAGCAAAGAACTGGAAGGAATAGGTGAGCTGGCTCAACAATGGGTCTATTGTGGGTAAAAAATTAGGTTGTAGGATCCTGATGGGCCTAGCCCTGAGTCTATCTCTCACCCACTGTTAGGGATTTGACAGGCACCTCCTGATATGGAGTTCTTAATCCTACTTGATAGGGCTGATGGCCTATCAGCTATCAGGGTAGGTCATAGAAGTTTTGCAGAACCTATAACTGAGCACATAGGAACCTGATGGGTCATCTCCAGATTACCCATAACCAATTTCAACCACGTCCCCTGATAAAAGTGATCTCCATGGATGTCTCCAGCCATGCATGGGTGTGTGCCACTTCCCTTCATCCCCCTCTGTGACCACAAGCCACCTTCCAGACATAAAGTCTACAACTGGGACATCTTGCTGGCTCGATGCCCCTTAGCCAATATAAAATGAACTACATCCTATCTAGGATAGAATAGCATACACTCTACTAAACAGAACCCCTAAACCTTGACAAACCACCCAAGAATATACACCTGGTCACCAGTGAAATTTCACAATGCAGCAACCACAGGCTTCATGGTCTTTCAAGCCTGAGGGTGAAAAGAGCTCCCTTATAGCAGAACGAGAAGGACAGCAAGTTATAAAATGGCACCCACTCAGTGAGACCCTAGGCTCACTCACCCTTGGCATTACACAGGGCCATTCATATCCAGAGCACATACCAGCCCTTCTCCATAAACAAAATCAACATTAGGTGGGTTGAGCCCATGTTCCTTGATCCTTTGAGCAACTCTAAAGAAGTAACCTGAAGGACTCTGTCAAGGCCACAGACCCCTAACCCCAACTCCCCATCACCTGCTCTAGCCATAAACTGCCTCATGGCATGGGAAGCCATGGTTACAGGAGAGCAAGCTCCACACATCAAGGATGAACAGTGAGATCCTACACCACCACTCTTCAAGGGAGAGCAAGTCTCCCATCTGCGGAGGAGCTTAGCTTTATGGCTGGGCTGCTTGGCTGCTGATCAGTATCTGGTGAGGTCTCCTGAGTCCTGCTGCTGAGTTCTCACCAAGTGTTACCATGGATTAACTCAACAGATAGAATCCAGCCTTTCCTGCAGCAATGAATTACAAATGTACACCAGTGGTGAACGAAAATCAGCTACACTTCTTAAGGATAATGGGAAGATGTGCTCTGGGTGAGTATGTATAGACAAAAAAAGTCACACGAACAGAAACGTAGTGCCTGGATGACAGGAAAGTAAAAAGCCCTCTGCAGTACAGCAGACAGATAAACCAAGCTTTTGGATTTTGAAGTGGAGTGCACCTCAGCCCACGCGGTTCCTCAAGGGCTCTCACCTCAAGCTTCAAAGATTGCCTGGGTGTTTGCAAGTTTTGACCTCTCTTAGGAAATGGAAGGATGAATACAAATAGGAGGCATCCTTCCGATGGGAGCACAGGGAATCTCTCAGCCTCTTTGTTCTCCTGGACTAGGGCAGAGTCCGAAGAAAGGGAGAGTGGGAGGCAAGTGGCACAGCAGCAACCCCAACCCACCACAGAGAACCTGTGACAGGAAAGTGGACTTTGGGTCAGGACTACAACAATTAAACTCACATTTTATAAACTGTAAGTTGTACAAGCACCAAGATTGTTAATTCTTGAGCTATCTGGGGTTGAGAAACACTAGTGTTAGGTGACAGATTAAAAAGTGGAAGATGATAAGGCAGCAAGAACAGAAATATGACCTGATATCTGCATATTTTGAAGAAGAGTATTATAAAAAAAGGAAGATGCTTTAGATTTAAAAATTGATGAGGCCAGGTACAGTGGTGTATATCTATAATCCCAGAATTCAGGAGGTTGATGCAGGAGGACCACTATAAGTTTGATGCCAACTTGGGCTCCATGGAGAGTTCAAGGCCAGCCTCCACTACATGGCAAGACTCTGTCTTAAAAAGACATAAAAGGAAAAATAAAAGAAAAAATAAGTAAAAATTGATGAAATGCTTATGAAAGTATCTCTCTGAACTAGGCTTGGATGTATTCTTGCTCAACTCCAATGTGGTAGGAACTCTATGATATACCAAGATATCATGTTATTTTTATTAATAAATGTGATTTTTATTAATGAAAATAAAGGGGTCAGAGTACCCTACTCCAAATAACAGCTTTGCCATTTAAAAACTTGATTCAAATATTCTAAACCCTGCTGTACAAAAGAACAATTGTATTGTCTCTTTTCACATTCACACAAAAGCTTTGGATTTGAATGTGAAAAAGAACATTGCAACTTACAAACTCTCAGGATTGGAAGAGCTGAGATATCATTAGTGATAATTAGCACCATGGGTCTCTGCCCACCCCTTGTGCCATTCCTACTGTCCTGAGAAACATTAAGATATGATCTGAAAGGAAAAGGATGTTGGTGAAATTTTTTAAGAAGAAATATCTGTTTCTTTCTACATGACAAATTATCATAAGACAGTACAAGTTGCCCACAAGGCAAAAAATCAGTTGTTTTAAAAGTGGCAGCCAACTTGGGAAGTAATATATCATTCAAACCAGAAATCAGAATATTTTACAATATGACCCAAATTTAAGAAAAATCTAAAATTCCAAAAACTGTCTAACGGAGAGCAGGTGCTTATTATTTTGCTCGACTTACTTTACACTCCTCACAGTAGTTGCAAATCTTCTATAGTACAGCTTGTGCATGATATATCATTTCCAACCCTGTTGTTTCCAGGAAATATGATTGAAATTCATCCTAAAGTAAGCATCTAAGACTGGAAATGCTTCTTCCAAGTGTTATTCTCCTTCCCAGTAAGAGCTGGAAAGTAAACATAGAACCTCAGAATCACTGATAAACCCAGGAGAGTATGCACCCTAGGTGTGCCTATTGATAAGTTATGTTTATTTTTTTAATTTTATTACTTTTAATAAGAAATTACAATGAGACAGTTTCAAAACACGTTAGTAGGACAGCCACAATAATTAATACAATGCATATGGTTATCTTTATAGTAATTGTTCAGAGCACAAGATGCAGACATGATGACTTTTCTAAACACTATTGGTAGAAATATTTCTTCTCATTGAGCTAAAAGAAAGTAATTGTATGTATAGTCCAATATTCCATAATAGCAGTGGGTTATCAGAACAATTGGAAATGTCAGCATCTGCTGACTTCAGCCTTTTACAGCTCAGCATATTCATATGGCGTTAATCTTTATATCTCTTGGTTAAATTTTCTGTTGGATGGTTAAGGCCATGTTAAAGCAAGACCTACATAACAAAACATGTGACTTTTGCATCTGACAAGATCAGTCAAATCCTCTCAGGATTAACCTGGGAACCATGTACAGCACTTTGTAGAACTTTGTCAGTGTCAGCCATCTGGATGAGCCACAGCCATTGCTTGACCAGTTTGCTCTCTGTGAAAGTCTGAGAGAATGTTTTCTCCCTAGGTACCTCTCCTTAGGCACCCTATACTATACATAATTAATCTCTTGCCTCTGTGGCCCAATAACTTCCCTGAACAGAAAATTTGGGACACCACTGAATTATAGGATGTTATAGTACAGTTTTTCTTATGTCCTGAGTCTTCACTGACCTTGAAGTGCCGGGGCCCAAATATTGGCTATCCTTGTAGCCCTTCTTTTTGTCTAACTTTTGGTCTGCAACCTTAAGTTGTTAGCCCTCCAGAAGTAAAAAAAAAAGACACAAAACTGGAAAGGCATAACACAGCTAAGTGGAAATCAAGAACTTAAGGATTAAACAATGAAGAGACGGCAAGCAGAAAAGTTGGGAAACATGGCAGGGGCAAAACCATGCACTTATATACACAGGATGAATTAGACAATGGTCCTAAGACTCTCCAATTCAGTGCTTTTGACACTGAGGATAGCAATGTGTAATACTAAAACCATGCTTAGAATATCTGTCATCCTGGTGTTTTGGATGTATGATGCTTCTAGTGTCATTTCAATTATTGTTATACTCTCTCTCAAGTAAATGTTTGCTTCCAAAAAAATAAAAATAAAAAGGTAATAAAAGGCAAAAAGAGACAAGGAAAACGCCATAGGACTCACCTGCTACAATTTGGTATATGGTTAGATTTCTAAATTTATGTGTGAAAATCACATTCTATAGGGATTTATTAGAATATCAATGATTAATAGAAAATACCAGCTCCATGTTAAGTCTAAGATGTTTGATATTCAGAAAGATAGTGATGTTAAACTCAAGTACCTATTATAGACTATTGATAGGTTTTAGAGGCAGCAGCGATGGCACTGCAGTGGAGCAGCAGAGAAGTATAAATAGGGGAGGAGAAACATTTATTAACTCTAAACACACCTAGAGGATCAAGGGCAGGGAGATAGGCAGATCCTCCGGCCTGAAGCAGGGAGCCTGAGACTTTATGGACTTTTGCTAGGGGTGGAGCTTCAGGGGCAGGTTCAGTGACAAACCAGAACCTGACTGGAGCCTTCCCTGAGGTGGCAGAAAAGGTGAAATGAAATTGCACCCTGGACTGAGTTGGAGAAGAAGGGTGGAAGTGGTCTCTGGGAAGATAAGCTGTTGTTTTAAGGGCTTCAGCCTTATTAGATAGCCACCATAATAACTCAGCAATTCATACTAGGGCCAGAACCTATTGGCTATCAATCATTTCCCTAACACTGCCTAGCCAGCACCCTGCAGTAGGGTGGCCCTGCAATCTTTGCTGTCAGTTGAAGAGATCAGGCCAGCAGCTCCACTTCAGGCTGAGACTCAGTGCTGTTGGGGTCCAGGCTGCAGTACCACTCCAGGAGGCCTCCACGCTCTACTCTAAGATACAAGCTCCCTGGCCCCCAGGACCCTGCTCGTTTCCTGGCAGTTCCGGGAACAAAAGCCAAGCCACACTGAGGCTGTGTCCTGGAGAACTGGGTCTGTGCAGCCTCTGCTAATGGTCCTACTCACTGCACAGTAAAGTAAGGGAGGCAATGGTTACTCAGTGCAGTTCATGCTAGTGTAAACAAGCACCACTGAACCCAACATTAAAAGTTAGATTTTTTTCCCTTTAGAGACAGTGGCTTTTGAAGTCTTCTCAGGTGTAAATGACCACACCACCTGTACTCGGCCCATATGAATAGTCAGGAAGCACAGTGCTGGCCTCAGGAGGTCAGTCTAATTTCATTTTCATAGGAGGAAAGAGAGGCCCAGATCAGAAAGGGAAACAGCAGGCCTACCTGTCCCTTCTCTCACTGTACACCCTCCCTGTACTGCTCTTCACCAAGAGATCCCACCAAACCTGTCTGCTGTGACCTCAGGCAAGTGGGTTGCTCCTTAGAACTGGCTTTGAGTAAACCAAAACAAATGATCCTCCTTAATGTGGTCAAAAGCAAGCACACAAACTTAAACACATGAACTGAAGGGACAAGAAACACTACCATATCATAGTTGCACAATAAAGCTCATAATTTGTGACAATGGTAGGTTTTGTACTTATTAAAACCATATGTAAGCCCTAACATGATGCTTATGTGCTACCTAGATAGTGTTGATGTAAGACTTATTTTGAAACCCAGAGAAATTTGCTCTCTTATTCAGAGGCAATAAAATGATCTTTTATTGACAGATATTTCAGGAAGCAATAATGTTTTATATTCCATCAAGACTGCATATCCAGAAAATCTCCAATAGTTCTACCCACTTTATTAGATCCACTGCTCTCCAACACATGTGAAATTAATGGTATATTAATATAGAAAAATGAAAAACAATTTTTTATTACACGGTATGTAGTTAGCCTGTGGGGCTCATTGTCACAAGAGGTCATTGAGTCCAATATTGTAGCTGGAATTTTGAAAGCTTTGGGAAAAATCTCTTGATGACTAGTGACATTCATCATTATTCATGCCAGGCTCCAGGTAATGACCTCTCCCACCTGAGGCACTGTCTGATCCCTTGGGGTCAAAGGGAATGGGTTCCCTTTTTTGCGTAGCAAAACAATAGACTATTCATTTGAGAACACTCACAGGCCTGAAAACCTGATAAAAACTAATACTAGTGACCTGAACACATCATGTCTCACTACTTGGGGAGGGGGCGACGATATCACTATCAAAACTCATCTTGCTCATTATATATTTAGTTCAACCATTTTTCATCGTTCTGAAGTGAAACAAGATTGGAACTGCAGTTATTTCTTGATTGTATATAAATAGATGATGCATTTTCAACTCTGAATTCCAAAGAAAGTCTCCAACTCATAAAAGCAAGCAGAAATCTTTGCTTTATGTTAAAGAGTCATATTAATATTGATCGAGTAAGAGTTTCTATCCGAGCAGGAGGAAGAGAATGAAGGTTGAAGAGACTGCTACTTCGTTTCTCCCCCAACTTGCTCTCTGTAACAATAAATCTTCTAATCACTGAGTAGACATAGGAAAAGCAGGGAAGGTAATGTTGTCTGCAGGTTGAGACTATAATGGCACTTCTGCATTTGAATTATGGAATGGAAAGACGAAGTTAGCTGTAATAGCACTGGGAAAATTCTCCTGTTTCCTCTAAGCTGTTTTCCTTTTTTTTACTTTGGAAAGGTTAAGGAAAAGAACAGGTTTATTGATATTTCAATATACATATAAAGTATACCTCCATGTAAAAGTACACATATTTGGGAGGGTTATCTGTTATGCTGAGTACCATGAATCCTTATTATCTACTTTGATGAAGGCATAAATATCTTTAAATCGGTTTGATTTAAAAAATATCATATCAGGGGCCTGGCGAGATGGCTCAGTGGTCTAAAGCGCCTGCTTGGGAAAGGTTGGGCGGCTTCAGGGACCGTGGTTCGATCCCCAGCACCACATGCTGCGCCAGCCCTGCCCTCGGGGCGGGCTGAGTTAGCCATAAAAATGAGTGAATAAACAAACAAAGGTTCTGAAACAATAAAAAATAAATAAATAAAAATTTAAAAAAATATATATCATATCATGAGTAAGGCTTTAATTCTGCCTTTTGTATTGTCATTTACTTACTTACTTAATTATTGGTATAGGGTCTTGCTACACAGCTTGGGCTTGCAGTGATCCTCTTGCCAGCCTCCCCAGCACTGGGATTGCAGCCATGAGCCACCACACCAGTTTCAGTGGCTGGCTCTGCCCACTGAGGATTCCCAGGCAGGCATGGGATGCAGTCCTGGGGATCAAACCCAGGTCCTTGTGCTTGCCAGGCAGGGTACGTAGACTTCTGAGCCATCTCCCTAGCCCCTGCCTTTTCTATAAAAGGGAAAAAGCAACATACAAAGTCCACAAACTCCCTTAGTAGTTGCTAGGCATGAAGATGTGAAGTCAATTAGGAGGCAAGCGAGATGAATACGGAAAGGTTGATGAGTTATCTACGCTTAGGAAAATTGCATAATACAAAGCAGACATAAAGTCCCCTCTCAGAAAAGCAACGCTCGTGACATTTAACTCAAATCCTATGGAAATTCACGTACTTACTTTACTTAGCAGCAA
This sequence comes from Myocastor coypus, assembly GCA_004027025.1. NCBI lineage: Eukaryota > Metazoa > Chordata > Mammalia > Rodentia > Myocastoridae > Myocastor > Myocastor coypus. The sequence goes on along the minus strand of PVJA010023361.1, from coordinate 6,477 downwards.
GTAAATAATTAGACATGATTGATATTTCCCATTTTTAAGATGAGGTTCAAACCTTGGTAGAGGAGAATTTCTAGCTACCTATTTGAGGTTGTTGGTTGAGTTACTCTGCTTTGATAATATAAAAATCTATTAAGACTCTAGCTATTTATTAATTTCATAGATATGGAAGGGCAATCGCACTTTTAATTCTAGTTTCTCTTGCTGTACAATAAATGGTTGTCATAATACAACAGATTTATTTTGATTATCCAAGTAATTTAAAAGACCATGGACTAAAGTAGCTTATAATTTTCCTGAAGCGTAAGTTTAATAAATGGGGAGTAATACATCTGGCAGTTGGTGGCCAAAATGAGTACAGCGGACTGACCAAACAGCAGCTCTATGTCTGAGTTGCCATGGCCAAAGATGCCAAAGAAGTCGAAGGGAATTACAGTTGGTCTCAGCTGCGAGACACAGCAGATGAAAGCCAGAATACGAGCAAGCAAAATTTCTCCTCTTACTGCCTTTGATCTACAGCCCTTTTCCCTCACTTTTGGAACTCAGTAAGTCACCTGAGAAAGGAGTCCAGGAAGGACACTTTCTAGAAACCTGGTCACAGAAAGAACATTCAGTATAACATGGGACTGGACACAGGAATAAATGATTTGTACAGAAAAACTCATGTGGGGTGTGTGTGCGTGTGTGTGTGTGTCCTTAATTAGGGATAAACATTACAAGCATAGAAAGTAAGTATGCATAAGTAAATGAAAGTAAATGTATACAAATGTATGTAACATTCTAGTATAACATGTGAGTTTAAAAATGTAAGCAGAGATCCATTACTTAAAAGCAAGTTCTAACTATTTTAAACAAAATTGACAATCCTCATATGTGAGATAATCCTAAACTTGTTGGAGAATCACACATAGTAGAATACAAAAAATGCAGAAGTGATGAAATTAACTGTCACACTTACACAGAATAATCAATATTGATTATTTTTTAATACTTAAATTTTTAAACATGCACTTATTTAATAAAAATATATAAATGTAGTACAGTAAATGTAGAAAATAAAAAGAACTATACCTTAAGTAGGTTGAACTGATGCATATCATATGCATCATTTTTTTCTTCTGCTATATTTTGAATTACAATAATTATAACAGGAGAAAGCTATTCTTATAGAGATATTTATCTTATATCCAGTCATTTTATTGATCCCTTTTGGTCATTATCATTATTCCCCAATAGTCCAAATAGAAAGTCATATTGTTTGTGAATATTGAAAATTCTGTCACCTTTAACCAAACAATACACACGTTTCTGCTTCTTATTGTATTCAGTGACTTAATAGTTTACCCCTAAGTGTCACTGGGGCAGTGAATTTGTTCATATATTGACTACCCTGAGTATTGCTTAAGCACGTTTCAACAAGACAGTTCTTGCATTGAATAAATCTGATAAAATCGTTTTTATATTTCCTGTTATACTATCTTACAGAAAAACTAATGAAAAAAACATGCAGTTGTTGCTCATCATGTATTTAAGTGATTGGGTTAGTAAATGTTTAATTAGCCCAAATATCTACAAACATCATCACTTTTCCTTCCTGAATGGAGAGTGATACTCGAACACATTTTACTATGTTTACTCTCATCATTTCTATAATTTTAAAATTATTTGTCAAACTGTTTTTCTTGTACACATGTGAAAGTAATCAGCTGACATTTGGCATGAACCCACAACAATTGTTTTAGAGTTTTCAAATTTAAAAGGCTTTGAAATAAATACTTTGAAAGATATTCATTGAGAAATTCTACTACTAGTAGATTCTACTACTAGTAGCTACAGAGTTCCAAATATTGCATCAGATGCACTGAGGACATATGTGAACTCATTAATAGCAAGACATTCTTGCATTCAAGTCATTTCGCTACAGTTGTTTGAGAGCTGTCATGGGATTTGTGCATATTTTGATACTAAAGATTTACAATTGTCTTTTGAAGTGGGGTTTGTGATAACATGGTGATTCTGAGTCCCAAGAGGTTGAGGACTTGCATATGTTCATAGAGCTAACCTTCAACCCTGCTGGGTTTAAAGTTAAGCAATCTGACCTAGAAGCTTCTTAAACATTATGTTACCTATCCCTCTGACAACTTGGGAATGCCAATTAAATGATAATACGTGAACAATGTTTTACAGAGTTTTCAAGGATGATGTGGTGTAGAGATAAAAGACTATCATCTTAAAGAAGCAAAAACAGTAAACAAAGCTTAGAGCGTGTTGCAATCAGTTACTTAAGGATTTCAGAAAACTGGGATTTAAGAAGGTGGGTAACAGCTTATCCTGATTGATGTCTCCACCCTTACTTGAGATGTTGGTGATTATCTCCTCCCCTCCTTGTAATCCTTTTGTTTAACAATTGTGTGAACCTAGCGTTAAGCAAACAGTGAAGGTCAACCAACATTATAATTCTAAATAAAATGGAGATGTTTCTGGAGCTCTGGGCTCACTTCAAGAGAGACAGATCTCAGTGAGACCTCCAAAGCTACCTTCATTGGGTCTTCTCCTCATTTCTTTTGGCGCCAGACCATAACGTACAACAATGTGGTATTTTGAAAAAAAGAACATTCCAGACAGAAACCCTGTACTGAATTCTTGGTACTTGGGACTTGGGAAAAGCAATGATTACTCTAATTGAAGTATATAACAGAGAATTATATAATTCTTATAACAGGTTCACAAAGTTGGACATGGTAGGTGTAACGGTACACACTTGTAATCCCATTCCTTAGAAGGCAGAGGCAGGAACATCACCATAAGTTTGAGGACAGCCTGGGCTACAATGAGAATTGGTCTCAAAAACTAAAAAAAAAAATGGTTGGACAAAAATTGGAGGAAATTATTATTACTAATCTTACACTTTCATTTTTTACTGTATAACTAATGGGGAACAATAGAGAAAATGTAACACTAGCAAAGAGTAACCCATTTAGGAGAGATTTTCTAAATAAATTGGAGCAGAGGTTAAAAGGCTTCAATATATCTAAAACATTTTCAAGGAAAGGCAATACTAAGAAACCTTAAGCAATAGTAATCAAGGATAAGAAAAATATGTGATGTACAGAAATAAGCTACTTTGGATGGGCAGAACATTTTTTCCTTAGCCTTTGCAATCTCAAAGGAGTCAGTCAGAGGGAGGTTCTGATGCAATTTTCTTCTTCAGAATTTTGTCAAACTGAGCTGGAAATATTTTTATCCAAATCCTCCTAAGATTTCAGGTAGCCTCCAGCTATGCTGAACCACTCTTTACACTGTTTCAAACCTTTCATTTCTTTTGTGACAGAACTACGGGTTTGCCTTATCTTAAAATGCACATGTATGCATGCATGCACACACACTCAGCGGCATAAAAAGCCTGGGGAGAGAAATGTTACAAAAATCTTTAAGAATATCTGAGAAGATTAGCTGTATCTCCTAGTGTGGGGGATCATTCACTCTTCATCTCAGTTTATTCCTTCACAGAAATCACCTTACAAACAAGGATGTTTTACGAATCTTTATGTTAAAGCATTTTTTCACTGACTTTGCAAATTTAGGATGGCTCAGCCTTTAGCCATTCTCAGAAAGTTTGTGTATACCTTAAATTATTGCAAATCTGATGCTTTTTCACAGCTGGCACTTTATAGCCAGACATTCCACTCTGTCTCCTTTAAATATATGTATGATGACTGGTAACAAAATTATTTATAATTGCAACCACAACAAAAGATTTTCTGCTTCACCAAAAATTTTTAGCTGCATCCATCCGCATTTTCATGTGAGAAAAGGACATTTGCATGAACAAATCTGAGACCATATTTCTGTGATTTTACAAATGCTAGCTAAGAGTAATTTAAATATGTGCTAAATTCAAAATATTTTTAGATGTTAATGTCAAAAATACAGTGAGTGACTGATGCCAGGGGAAAAAGTGTAAGTTTATGAAAATTCAAATTTTCTACCTATTTTAAACCACTTCAAATTGCTTTTCAGTTAAGGCTTTTGTCAAAGCAGAGAAGTTATGCTGGAGCAGTCCTATCCAATAAAATTTTACTCTCTTTTAGAAGTGTTCTGTACCTGTGTCATTCAATACAGGAGCTATGGGCAAAATGCACAGAAATGTTGCCAGTGTGGCTGATGAACTGAGTTTAAATTTCATTTAATTTTCTGAATTATTGTTAAATAATGAGTGAAGCTAATGACTGCTGCTTAAAATCCAGAATGTGTAAGACAACTGAGTTGTACCAATGTATGTCAACCTTTTTGACAAGTAAATGTTGTTATTTGTCTATTCTTTTGTGCTCCCAATGAATCAATAAACATAAAATACAGGGCTGGGGTGATGGATCAGCAGTCTGAAATGCCTGCTTAGGCAAGCTTAGGCAAGAGCAGAGACTGCGGTTCAATCCCAGCACCACATGCTGCACCAGCCCTACCCCTAGGGCAGGCTGACCCAGCTGTATGTATGTATGTATATATATATATATATATATATATATATATATATATATATATATATGTCACAAAGGAGCATGGGTTGATGTCACATACCTTTAATCTCAGCTACTCAGGATACTGAGGCAGAAGGATTGAAACTCTGACCCAATTTGTGTAACTTAGCAAGATTACACTTCAAAATAATAACTAAAAAGGAATGAGTATTACCTTGATGGTATATGTACTTGATTGCCTTAGTGTGGGGGGGAGGGAGGGTCACACAAAGAAAACCCAGCATTATAATTAAAACTCTCACTTACACCCACACATTCATGTTTATTTTTTAAATCTTGAAGCAAGCCCTATTGCTGCTGGATAGAGAGTACCTTCAGCAACAAAGTAATTTCTAATAGATGTTTTATAGCTCTCTGTAGATAAATCTATCAAATGTTTGACTTGAGGGATACATACATACATACATACATACATACATACATACAAAAATACAATATCAACTAACAATATATTAATATATTAATACATTTTTCATATGTTTCATATGTTTCACAAAGAAAGTAGCTTCTTCTGACTAAAATTGCTGAAAATATTCTCAACGTGCTCTGTGTTCCGGTATTAAAAGTGGCATTTAAATATATGTCCTTCAAACACCCTAGCTTTGTGTGTCTTTGCAATGATTTAAAAATATCCCTGAGACCTCTTTCATTTAGTAGCCCTACTTAATGTACACTTATAGCTGTTACTGGGTGATACATGGCCTCCTAGCAGAACAAACAAATGGTAGCTGTCACACAAAATTATTCACCCTCCTCTCTTCAAGAAGATTTGCTTCAGTGGTGCTATTACTGCCAAGATCCCTTTCTTGCTTTTCCACATAATTCAATTGATCTTAGTTTCCTCTTTGTATGTATTTATCCCTTTCTAATGTATTGCCGCTTTTAGTCAAACACGTAGGAGGTATATTTTGATGTGTATTGAGAAGGAAGTATCTGAGAGCACACCGTCATCACCGTCTACATGCTATTAGGATCAGACTCCCAAGGGCCAAGTGTGCAGTGAACCATGGTAATGAGGTTGATAGGTCACGAAGGGGCTGATGTGACAAATTGCCAACCTGCTGCAGGCACAGCCTCTCTAAGGCCAGTGTTATTCCAATTTTCGTCCAGTGTTGCCCTCATTCTAAGTATGCTGGTGATAACACCACATTTAAATGATTTAAATGGATACACTCTCCTCTGTTACAAGGGACAACACCTAGTGGCATATGCATCTATAATCCCCTTTCAAACTGGCATGCTCTTGGAGTAAAATAAATCAGCATTTGTCATACATTATAATGTACAAAAGAGTATTTCACTTTCATACTCATTTGTAACTATTTGTGAAAAGCATCTTTATATACTGCCTCTGTACGTTCACAGGAAAATTTCAGCTCTATTTTTCCTCTATTGATAATCAGATTAACTTATATTTTGTCTTCTCTCATATTTCAGTGAAATACCTTACAGGTATCTTGTCAAGCCTTTCCTTTACCCAAGTTTATAATCCATTTAAAAAAGAAAGTTTCTCAATTTACTTAGCAACACTAGCATTTTGTGAGTGGCTTTATAAGATTTTTAAAATTTTACCTGATACTGTTCCTCATTTTGTCAACTTATCTCTGAAGGGTTTTGTTCTTGTTTGAGTTTATTATGTCCTTGGGGGGGGGTGTTGTTTTGCAAAGAACAGTAGAGGAACAGTTGTTAGCAGGTGAACAATAAGAACAAAGCATTCCTTGCCTGTAGAAGAAAATCTGGCCCAAATCACATAATGTCTACTGCAAATCTTTTATGAAACAAGCAAATGCATTCTTTTTTAATATTTTTATTGTTTACATTTAACAATGGTTATATTACATATTTTCATCGTCAGATCAATTTAGATTAATACATATAGGTATATAAGATTGATCAAACAATTAAACATTAACACTTTTAAATCAACATTACTTTCTTTTTT
>PVJA010023360.1:0-33116 GCA_004027025.1 Myocastor coypus | reverse complement strand
TTTATTTCTTCTTTAATTTCATCTGTGACCCATTGGTTGTTGAGAAGAGTGCTGTTTAGTTTCCATGTAGTCCTGGAATTCCTATGGTTTCTTTCATCATTTATTTCCAATTTGATTGCACTGTGGTCAGATAATATGCATGGGATAATTTCTGTTTTCTTGCATGTACTTAAGCATGATCTATGGACTAATATATGATGTATTTTAGAAAATGTCCCATGTGCAGCTGAGAAGAATGTGTATTTTGAGGTGGTTGGATGGAACACTCTGTATATGTCCACTAAGTCCAATTGTTCCATGTTCTGATTCAGTTCTGCCACTTCTTTGCTGATTTTTTGTTCGCTTGACCTGTCTTTTTTTTGGATAAGGGAGTGTTGAGGTCTCCTGTTAAGATTGTAGTATTGGATATGAGATTTTTCAGGTCCATTAAGGTTTGTTTTATATAGCTTGCTGCTCCCATGTTGGTTGCGTACATATTGACGAGTGTTACATCTTCATCATGAATTTTTCCCCTAACCAGTATGTAGTGGCCTTCTCTATTTCGTTGGATCAGTGTTGGTTTGAAGTTTAGACTGTCTGCAAAGAGGATTGCCACCCCTGCTTTTTTTTTTTTGAGGTGCTGGAGCATGTAGTATTGTTTTCCAACCTTTACCTTTAAGCCTATGAGTTTCTTTGCGGGTTAAATGTGTTTCTTGTATGCAGCATATTGTTGGGGTCTGTTTCCTTATCCACTCTGCACGTCCAGTTCTTTTAATTGGAGAATTGAGTCAATTTACATTGATGGTTATAATTGAAATGTATTGACTTATGGCTGATATGACTCTTATTTGCTAGTGTTTACCAATTTTTTCTCCTATGTTTAGTTGGTTACTCTATTTGGTGGGATCTTTCTGTTCTCATTTGTTGGATTCGGGTCATTTTGGTCCCTTTCTAAAATATTTGTTAGAATATTATGTAGCACTGGCTTTGTTGTCATGAATTTCTTTAGTTGTTCCTTGTCATGGAAATATTTCACTTCTCCCTTATACTTGAAGGACAGTTTTGCCGGGTACAATAGTCTGGGCTGAAATTTGTTTTCATGGAGGACTTGAAGCATTCTGCTCCATGCTCTTTGTGACTTCATGGTTTGCGAAGAGAAATCCACTGTTATTTTGGGGTGTTTTCCTTTAAATGTGATGTGTTTCTTTTCTCTAGCAGCGTTTAGTATATTCTTCAGCTGGATTTCTGGTATGTTGACTATTACATGTCTTGGCGTGTTTTTAGTTGGGTTGATGTTATTTTGAGTTCTGTTGGCTTCAGTTACCTGAATGTCTGATTGTTTTCTCATAGTTGGGAAGTTTTCTGCTATTACTTCTGCCCATATTCCTTTTATATCATTTGTATTGACTCCTTCTTCTCATTGATTCCCATTAATCTCACGTTGTTCAATTTTGCATCATCTTGCAGATGTTGAATTATTTTTTTCCTGCATTCTGGTTGTTTTTAAAAGATCCTTTCTTACCCTTTCACTGGCTGCAACTGTGTCTTCAAGATCCGAACTCTATCTTCATTTTCGTTCATTCGGCTCTGCCAACTTGTGATCGAGATTTAATTTCTTGTATATCTTTTTGAAACTGTTTCATGCAGTCTATGTCTTTCCTATATTGCTACGTCAGGGAGTCTATCATTTTTCTATTTTCCTCTAATTTTTTATCGATGTCTTCTTTAATAGTATTGAAGTCTGTCATTATGGTTATTCTTTCTCTCGCTAATTCAGAGATTATTTCTGTTCTGTTCTTTTCTCTACCTTTCTGTAGTTGTTCCCCTACTTGGGATGCTATTATTTTAGACATGTCTTTGTTAACTTCAGATATTATTTCTGCTCTGAGTTCCTCTATATGTTTCTCAAGCTGTTTTTCCACTTCATGTATTTCTTTTTTTACTTCAGATGTTATCTCTGATCTCAGTTGCTCTATAAGTTTCTGCACTTGTGTGTCTGCCTCAGATGCTACCAATTCAGAGGTTTCATCTGCATGATTCCCATTTTCTGCCATGGTAGTGTCTTCTGTATTTTATTTGTGTGGGCAGGGGCCCTGAGATTGCATCCTACTCCTTGTTGTTATCATTTTGTATGGAAGCGACCTCTGCACTTTTGTGGTGTTATGCTGTGTCTATGGGCGTTTGGTGTGGAGACTCCAACCTGGTTCCTCTACAGAGGTTCCTGACTTTGTGTTGGAGCTTGTCCTGCTAGCTGCTGTGAAGCCCCGTGGGTGTGGTCTGTAGGTGGAGGTGGAGCTTTGGGATTGAGTAGTCCTGGTAGGCTCGTCGACCAGATCAGTTGCCAGATGAGATGTTTGATGGGTTCGGTACTGGAGATTGGGCTGTAGGGGTTAAAAAAAAAGGGTGGGGGGAGACGGGGAAGGGGAAGGCGGGCCAAGGATCCTGACCCAGCTGCGAGTGGGCTTTGCTAGCAGTAGTTCGGGTTGGAGCTGGAACAGGAAGTTAGTCACAGGAACGTAGAGGCGGGGCAGAGGGGCGGTGGCAGCTTACCCGCGGCGGGCGCGTGGGGTTCGCTAGCAGCGGGTCAAGATAGTCTCTTTAACAAATGGTGCTGGAAAAAGTGGCTCTCTACATGCCAAAAACTGAAACTTGACCCTAGTCTATCACCATTCACGAAAATAAAGTCGAAATGGATTAAAGATCTAACTATTAAAAGGGAAACATTAAATCTCCTGGAAGAGAAAGTGGGAGGAAATCTTGAAGATATCGGAGTAGGCAAAAAGTTCATGGACAGAAATCAAATTGAGCGTTTAACACTTGAAAGCATCAACAAATGGGACCTCCTCCAGCTAAGAGGTTTTTGCACATCAAAGGAAATTACCAACACAGCGAAAAGGCAGCCCACAAATTTCGAAAAGATTTTAACTTATAAGTACTGAGACAAAGGTCTTCTATCTGGAATCTACAAAAAGCTAAAAACCATTAGGTTTCCAAATTCAAAGACCCATTCCAGACATGGGTATCTGAGGTGAATACTCACTTCTCAGAGAAAGAAATTCATCAAGCCTATATATACATGAAGAAATGCTCCATATCGCTAGCCATTCATGAAATGCAAATCAAAACAACACTTAGATACCATCTCACCCCAGAAAAAATGGCTATCATAAAGAAATCAATCAGCAACAAATGCTGGAGAGGCCCTGGGGAAAGAGCTACCCTTCTCCACTGCTGGTGGGAATGCAGATTGGTGCAACCATTATGGAAAGCAGTGTGGAGGATCCTTACAAAACTAGAACTGAAAATGCCATTCAATCCAGCTATCCCCCTACTGGGAATTTTCCCAGAACTGAAAACATCATACCATAGCGATATCTGTGCACCTATGAGTATAGCAGCTTAATTTGTAATAGCCAAATCTTTGAAACAACCAAAATGTCCATCATTTGAAGAATGGTTGAAAAAAATGTGGTATTTTTACACAATAGAATATTACTCAGCTATAAAGAATGATAAGTTTGAAGACTTCATATATAAATGGATTTATATTGAACATATACTCATTAGTGAAATAAACCAGACCTACATGTGTAAATATTGTATAGTGTCTCTAATTTAAGAACTCTAATTTTTTTCTTATCAATAGGAAGGTGTGTCATGTCCACACCCTGTGCTCTGTATAACTATTGTGAGCATAAATGCAGTGTGTCAACCTTTAAAATAAAGTAATGTTTATTGAAAGTGTTAATGTTTAATTGTTTGATCAGTCTTAGATACCTATATCTATTAATCTGAACTGATCCAATGAAGAAAATATGTAATATAACAACCATTGTTAAATTTAAAATAAGTAAGTAAAAAGAAAAGAAATGGAAATTAAGACAACACTGAATTCCATTTCAGTCCAGAATAAGTTGCTATTATCAAGAAATCAATCAATATTAAACGCTGGAGGGGCTGTGGGATAAAAAAAAAAGAAAAGAACCCAAATATCCATCAACATTTGGATTAAAAAATGGATTAAAAAAGATGAAAGAGCTCATTTTTTCACTTAACATCTGAATTGGGGAATTCGCAATACACTGTTAAGGACCACCATATGTAAATCCTCCTGAATGGCACTTGCAGAGCGTCCTTGCTCTCTCATTTGCCTCTGTGACTACTGAGCATTAGTCTCCTCACATGTAAGCTGTCTTTAATTATAGAGCCTAACTGACAAGAATTTTGGTGCAAATGAAACTGCTATAATAACTGTACAAAACGCACTTAGCACAGTGCCTGAAAGTTGGCAGAAATTGCCACCCTTACCCTTTTCTCACACCCACCCGTTCTTCATTTTGTTTAAGAAAAGAGAAAAAGGAAGAAAAAGTGACTTTCTGGCCCTTTACTTGTTTATCTGATGCATGCATTAATGAATTCATGGTTTTTTTGGTTTCAAATACTTCTAAGAATTTTCATGTGTTTTTTTTTAATTTTTTGCCCATTCAAAAATATTGTGGCCTGTTAAATAATTTTGCATCCCTAACTGTTATACACACACATACACTCACCCATTCACCCTCCCCCACACACTGTTGTTAATCTCACGACAAAAATGAAATGGAAGATATGTGATATAAGAGTCCTCACAGCAATTGTAGCTATAAATAGTTCTAAAACATGGACTACATAAAAGTTGACATTGGACAAAATTCTGTTACCTTTGTATATATTGCTTTTGTTCTCGTTTGTAAAAAAAAATTCTTGTTCTTGTTTTTGTTTTGTTCTTCATTTAGAGTAAGTATCACAAACTGTAGCCTGCAAGTCAAATTTGGTCCATTACCTGTAAATAAAAGTTTATTGAATACAGTCCATTTTATTTATGGATTGACTATGCCTGTGTTTTACGCACTGGCATAGTTGGATTGTTGCAACAGAAGGCTGCGTGGCCTGAAAAAAGTAACCTGTTACTGTTTTGCCCTTTATAGAAACACTTTGTTGGGCCCACAAGATAGCTTAGTGGAGTAAGCGCCTGCTTATGCAAGCACAGGCACCTGGGTTTAATCCCAGGCTTCATATGCTATGGGCCCCTCCCCTGGGAGCACTGAGCCAAACACTTAAGACCAGGTGTGGTGGCTCATGCCTATAATTATAGGGCTGGAGAGGCTGAAAATAGGAGAATCACTGCGAGTCTGAACTGCATAGTGAGACCCTGTACCAAACACATTTTTTTAAAGTTTTCTTTAAAAAAGAAACTTCCCACTGTGTTTAATAAATGTACACGTATCTGTGCCAAAACTTGTCCTCATGAAAGGGCCCAAAAGTTTTCATATCATTTGATAATCATGACAGAATTTCTGGGTCCTCTTCATAGTATTTAAAAAAAAAGATTTTCTATTTTCTGATTTTAAAATAGTTTCACTTTTAGAGGTACGATCTACTCATGATCCTAAATATCTCTTACGCAGTGGTTGAGAGTGAAGATGGACAAATATGGTTGTGATTTTCCATGAAATTGGCAAGGAATGAAATCCAGTTGGATACTTTTGCTTGCAATCTTGTTTGCTAGACCTTGGCCTACTGGTGTAGTCTTCTGAGCTGATCGTGCCTCGTACACCCTCTTGGATATTTAGTGATAAAGAATAGGCCACTAAGAAGTATTCAAGCATTCAGTTTGATAGCTTTAGAATGACTTGCTACTTTATGCAATGGGATTATAAAAATGAATTTGAGAGTTTGCTTCAGTTTATCAAAAAGCTGTGAATTGTCCTTGCAACACAGCAGTATTTAATTGCTTATAGTGCCTAGCTGTGATGAGCCTATGAAAAGTGAAGCGGATATTTCCCTTCCCCATGCAAGTAACAATTTAAAAATATATAAATACATAAGAGAGGAAAAAAAAAAACCCTACCGTGTTGTCAGAAGTGCTGCATTCCACTTTATGGACCCTGAAGTCATGGATCGACAGGAGGTATCTGCAGGAGTCTGTTATTGACTGTGAAGACATTCTGTATCAGTTGACTGTGAACTGAAGTATCATTTTCCCTCTCATCCTGGCACCTGGATAATATTAAATTTGAACCCTTGATTTGATAGATATATCTCAGCAGCAGAACATTTGGACATTTGTGTCATAAAACCAAAATGAAATATTTTATATCACTGAACACAACCCTACAAGGTACAGTAGTTAAAATAAAATGAAATTAGCATCAATTTTCCAGTTATTTACAAAGCATGCACACAGGCTTATATGCGCACATATACACATAAGCCTGCCACAGACATGCCTCCCTATTTTTGTTTTGGAATGACATTTAATAAACACATAAAGTTTCCTAAAGTAGCTGAGGTGGCAGCATTTAAGGCAATAAACAGGGACCTACTTACATATGCAAAATAGACACTCACAGGTGCAAGAAAGGTAATTGCTGGTGCAAAAATATTCCATTACCTATTTTACATGCACAACTGCCTGATTTGTAAGGGCAACTAGCTGATTTTGTCCTTCTCTGCATAATTTTCATGCACAAATTAGTTGTGTTGGAAATTTTGGCATCAATATTTCTCTATTCTTAAACCTAAAATATATTGTTATAGGTGACAGAAGTTTTTAATTCAGTTGGTAAAATGTTATTTTCTGTCTCTTATTCACAAAACTAAAACACAGAAAGGCTCTTTTGTAATCTTATTTTCCTTCCCTTGATAACAGGTTTTCTTTCCAAATTCAGTATAGTGTCTTTCATTAGCACATTAAAATCTGCTGAAGCCAGGTTGCAAGTTGCCTGCCCGTTAGCTCACTTGGAGGCCCATCACAGCAGCGTACTATGCATTGTCTTGGGAACAATTTAGACATGCCATCTCCGCAAAGCAGATTTTATGTGGGCAAAACATACTTAACAGTAGGGTTTGTGGTACCTAGAATGGAACTACAATGAGAAGTATAGGGAATACATACTTATCCTCACACAAAACAGGTTCCCTACAACACATGTGTGCTCTTGGGGATTTGACATCCTACGTGGACACTCGAAATGTTTACCATCTATGGCAGTCTAAGCAGAAGTGTGCCAACTGTGGTCAGCTAAGGGCACTGTTAAAAAGAGCAATAATGTAACTTTAATATGCACATAATTATTGATCTTTTAGTATAAGACTCGTAAATAATATTTGTATTTAGAGATAGGTACTAAAGTACCCTTGGGAGTCTATTGATAGGCTTAGACAGGTCAGACATTGTCAATGTAGCAGCACCTGAAAATGTAGACAAATATGTCACAAAGGTGGCTTGGGAAATAACTTCATACTATAGGAAGATGATCAAATCACGTATCCCCTTTCCTTTCTTAATATGATATGTGTATGTTTCTGAAGCAAGGCTGTTTTTCATTATTTCAATTGCAAGTGCTCATGGGGGATCATATTAAAATGCAGTAGATGTCTTCAGCATCATATGATAGGTAAAGAGCATAGTGTCAAGATCTGTATACAATTTGTATGTCATTCTTATCTTTGCAACGTAGATATTTGGGCACAGACATGATCTAAGATCACTCTCTATTTAATTATCTGGTATCTTAAAGGACAATATTTCATGACCAACAGTTTTATCCACTCATGACATTACAGAGGCCTGACTTCTTTTTAAAATTTTGATGATTTTTTAGTAATGTTTAAATTTTTTTTATGTATTTAGTATAGGGTCTATAGGATCTCACTACACAGATCGGACTCATAGTGATCCTCCTGTTTTCAGCCTTCCAAGCACTGAAATTACAGATGTGCACCACCACGCCCAGTCTCAGTAGCTGTCTCAGTGCGTTCTGGGGGTCAGGGCCAGCACAACACACCAGGAACTGAACCTGGGCTGCTGTGCTCTGCCCAAACAGGTGCTTTAGTCTGATGAACTATTGGACTGGTCCAATGATTTTTTTTTATAATCTTCAAAATTTCTGCCATAACAAGAGAATGTACGGTATATGAAACACTTGGATACATTTTCATTCATAAGTTTTTCTAAAAATATCTACATTTTTGCAATTGATTTCTCATGAAATTTTTCTGTTAATGGAATAAAGAAGTTTTGTCTCAAACCTAAATGTCTACTCTAGGAGTTATTATTGCAGGGATCCAGACTTGGTATCTGTTCTTAAGAGATCATCTTCAGATCCAGATGGTATGGGTAATTCTTTTCTAAGATCTGTAATAAATTGTGTAAAATGTTATATATGACCTTATGCTGTTAACTTTATTATTTTTTAAAAAGCAGGATTCAGATAAAGATCTAGCATCTAAATTTATTTTCTATGTGAAATAACTTACTTTTATTCTGTTTCATTGTATTCTGTGAAAATTTTGTGAGAGTAGAAGTTGGGTTTTGTTTCTTTGGTCCAAGTAATATTCTTTTAAAGGAACTGACATAAGTGATTTCTGTAAGACAATATAGGAGTTAGGAAAAGAAGGTTTGTGTGAAAGGTTTTTAACATTTTTTTCATCTTGAATGGAATATGGACAGTGTTCTTCTAAATAAATGTTGAAATGATTAGTTTTAGGTTTCAACATGATAGGGCCAGAGATGCCCAGATTAAATATTATTTCATGTGTGTCCTTGAGTAAGATTTACATGCAACTAGGTGAAGTGGGTAAGTAGATGGCCTTCTTACATTTGAATGGACATTATCTGATCCACTGAAGGCTGAAACAGAACAGAAAGTAGAGGAGAACTCAGTCCTGTTTCTTCTCTGCCTGCCTTTTAAAGCTGGGAGACTCATCCACCTGTGTGTCAAGCCTGGTTCTCAGCTGGAATTATACTATGGGCTTTCCTGGACCTCCACATTACAGATAGCAAATTATAGGACTTCTGTGCCTCTATAACCACATGATCTAATTGATCCCACATGATGGTATCTACATCTGTCTGTCTGTCTGTCTATCTATCTATCTATCTATATCGATTGATCTATTTTGTTTTTTTAATGTTTATTTATTTATTTGGTACATGATCTCACTATGTTGCTTGAACTGGGGTGGCACAGTATGTGGTACTGGGGATTTACCCTGGGTCCTTGCACTTGCCAGGCAGATGCTTAGACTACTGAGCTATCTCCCCAACCCCTTTATTTTATATCTACTTCTAGTTTATCATTTCTGTTTCTCTGAAGAGCTTTGACTAATTCAACATTTGTAAAAGCATGAAATATATTAATGTATTGTGAGATTAAGTCTTGAGAATATTCTTTCAAACATAAGGTCATAATCTCAATATCTTTTTGTTAATTACTAAGAATTCTATTGGGGATCTGTATTCATTAATGAATCTAAATATCAAGAAATTATCAAGAGTTAATAAAAGACTAAGCAAATTCTTGGTAATCAAAATCAATTACTCAGAACTTTTTCAAGAGATGTTGAAGAAGATTTGAGAATTAAATATAATTAAATGCTACTGGTTTACTTGATATTAGGCAAATACGAACAGGAAAAATGGAACATACATTTCAACAGATGAAAAGCAAAATCAAAGACATTATTATAACCGATGCAGATTTTTTGCTGAAATATGTGTTTATTTTATATAATTTTATTCTTTATTGAAAACTTCTGCATGTATAAATAAATGCTATTCAAATTTTACATTGCTAAGACTTTTTGTGGAAAAAATTCACAAGTTAAAACAAACATTCTTAATGAAGTTCTAACTCTTTATATTTTTACTTACAACATATGAGCATCATATATGTACATTTTACACAATATATATCAAGTATGAAAAGCAATGACTCCATTGTATTATATACAAAAGCAACTGGAGATGGTGTAGAAGTAATAACATTGACGGAAAAATGGAAGTGAAGCCCTTTACAAAATAAGAATTGATTTTGAGGGAGATCAATACGTTTGCATATAAAAATTATACCTGCTGTGGAAATTACAAGGAAAGTGCTCAAGTCTGCAAATCATTCATGGAAAATGAACACTTGCAAATAAAATGTACAAAATGGAGACTTAAGTAAAGTGGTACAATTTTTTCTGAAAATATTGATTGTGATTCAATAAAACTTAGAAAATTGACTCTAAGTCTGTATACATATTGTATTAGGATCCAGATTGCTTCCTCCTCTGCTCTGTATCTATTTTTGCTTTCTCTTCTGGATTGATGTATAGGTCTCAGCTGTACATCAAGTACAGCTGCAGACCTCATGCTTGTCTCTTTTCTAAGTTTGAACTACTTGTGTTGTCATGATCTGGAGTTTTTACATTGTTGTGTGAAAAGAATCACATTTTTTGCATCTCTCAATTAAAAAAAAGAGTTACTTGTGTAAAGTTTGCTTAGCCACGGAATATTTTCAGTGGAGCAGAAAGCAATTTCTTCCTTGAATGTTAAAAGGGCATTTGAAAGGAAGAAGAAAGACCAGCTTTTAAAAAAATGAGCTCATTGATAATTTATCAGCAGGTTTTTGACTTGCTTGTTTTGGCTGGAGATATTTAGCTCAAAATGTGCCTAGACAATTTCTGAGTTAAAAAAACCTTATGGAGGTCTTTCCATTTACTAAATAGGAGTAATAAATATGACAAATAAATATTCACAGCTAAAGTTAATATTTAGAGAAAATGAAAATGAATTGTTATTATAGCCAATATCAATATGATAATATATCAAATAATACTGTACTATCTGGAAAGTGATTTCAACTACAGGAGCTAATATGCACTCACCCCTTTTTAAAATCTACTATAACATTATATTTTTGTTATAAATTTATTTTATTCCACCTTGTATAACTGTTCCTATCTACCACAAGATTCTGAATTCTTTGATTACTTTACTAAAGTGCTCAACACCTCAGTAAATATTTTTAAAAATAAAGTCAAAGTGCACTATTAATATAGATTTAGTGAGCATGACTGTGTTATCATGGAGAAGGTAGGTATACTAGAGTCCGAGGAGTGCAAAAGAATGATTTCTGAAAGACTTATAGTTTAGTTCAGCTAGTAAATATATATGAAAGAAAGGTAAACGATATAACAGAGGACAGAAATGTTCTAAATGCCAGGTGAGACGTTAGGAAGTACAGTTTGATTATGACAGGGTGAGAAGGAAGACCAATTAAAGTAGGGTGTGAGTCTGCCACTATGCAGTTCAGGCTGGCCTTCAGCTCACTTTTGTAGCCCAGGCTGGTCTCGAATTTGCACCGATCCTCCTGCCTCAGCCTCCCAAGTGCTGGGATGATAGGCGTGCGCCACCATGCCCGGCAGCTGTGGGATTTTCTTCCTTTGGGCTGAAAGAGCCAGCCTGATCTGCCACTTCTTGGAGATACCCATACTTACCTGGCTTACCATGGGTCAGAGAAGAAAGGTTAGAGTTAGCTTTCCAGACTGCTACAGCCTCTCCTCTGTGTTGTGCCGTTTCTTCAGTTTCTCTTAGTTTTCCTGACAACTCCCCTCCCTAGACATCTGCACTCTTCCTTCACTGTGGTCATACTTTCTTGTCTCACTTCCAGGTCCCAGAGAGGCTATATTTCACTGCCAGACTCTGTTGTGTTAATCTCCTATCTTGTACAATTTCTTTCATTGAATGTGTTTTAGTTTTAAGTGATTTTCTTGGTTAAATTGATATAAAATATTTTATGCTATTATAACTGATATTTTTCCTCAGTTTATTTTTAAATAGGTCACTGTTAGTGTCTAAAATACAACTTATTTTTTGTGTTAACTATGTATTACTCACTTTTACTAAGTTAGCTTAATCTAAATAGCATTTAGGGAGCCAGTGAGATGGTTCAGCAGTCTAAAGCCCCTGCTTAGGAAAGCATAGGCAACCGCAGGGACTGCAGTTCGATCTCTGGCACCACATACTGTGCCAGCCCCACCCCCAGCGCAGGCTGAGCTGGCCATAAAACAAACAAATAGACAACCAAATAGCATTTAGTAGAATTTTTATTTCAATATTAAAATCATGACATATTTAGTAAAAGAGGTTTTATTCTGCCTGTCCAATATAAAAACTTGTTTTTATTTTCCTTGCCTATTGATTCTGACCAAGAGTTCAGTATCACATTGAGATAGCAAGAGTAGAAATTCTTATTTTGTTCATAATCCATTGAATATAATATTAGTTATGGCTTTGTAATATACAGACAGTATTTTTAAATTTATTTTTTACTACTTTTAATAAGAGATAACAATATGAGAGTTTCAAAACACATTAGTACTATATTTGCAATAATTGACACATTGCATATTGTTGTCCTCATAACAGTTATACAGAGCACAAGGTATAGACATGATAAATTTTCTAATCAATATTGGTAAAGAAAGTAAGAAAAAAAAACTGAAGAAAAAATTTTCTTCTCTTTGAACTAAGAGGAAGTAGTTCTATACATAGTCCAATGTTCCATAATTGCGGTGGGTTACCGGTGAAACTGGGGATGTTAAAGGCTGTTGATTTAAGCCTCTTACAGCTCACCATACTAATGTAGCTCTGCGTTTTATGCCTCATAAGTAAGCTTTTCTGATGGGTGATCAAGGGCAAGTTAAAGCAAGACCTGTCTAACAAACTTTCATCATTTGTATTTTCCAAGGTCAAATCTCCTCAGGATTAACTTTGAAACCATATGCAGTGCTTTGTAGAACTGTTGTCAGTGTCAACCATCAGGACAAGTCATGGCCTGCTGCTTGACCAGTTTGCTCTCTGTGAAAGCCTGAGAGAATGTCTTCTTCCCAGGTGACTCTCCCTAGGCACACTATACTTCACTTATCCCTTTCCTCTGCAGTCCCATAATCTCCTTGAACAGAAAATTTGGGACACCACTGAGTTATAGGATGTGACAGCACAGGTTCTCTTATGTCCTGATTCCTCATTGGCCTTGAAAGGGTAGACCCGAAATGATGGTTATCCTTGTAGCCCTTTTTTTCTCCAATTTTTGGTCTGCTAACTTACATTCTTATACAGCCACTATTGTGTTGAGGTATATTCTTCCTTATTTTGTTGGTAAATATATATTATATATCGTTTAAATGGATGTTCCATTTTTCCTGTTCATATTTGCCCAATATCAAGTAAATCAGTAGTATTTAATTATATTTAATTCTTCTCAAATATTCTTCAACATCTCTTGAAAAAGTTCAGAGCAATTGATTTGTATTATCAAGAATTAGCTTAGTCCTTTATTGACTCTTGATAACTTATTTTATTCCACTTTGTATAACTGTTTCTATCTACACAAGGTTCTGAATTCCTTGATTAGGTTAAGGTATTGCTCAACATCTCAGTAAATATTTTTTTAAGTAAAATCAAAATGCACCATTAATATAGATTTAGTGAGCATGACTGTGTTGTCATGGAGAAGGTAGTGTATACTAGAGTCTGAGGAATGCAAAAGAATGATTTCTGAAAGACTTAAAGTTTAGTTCAGCTAGTAAATATATATGAAAGAAAGGTAAACAATATAACAGAAGATAGAAATGTTCTAAATGCCAGGTGAGATGTTAAGAGATACAGAAAGTACTAGGGGAGAGTCATCCCAAGCTGGGAAGGATAAGGAAAGTATGTCACTTGAATCTCTACAGTGCTCCTGAAGAGGAAACCTTCAATATATATATTTGTACTGGGAATCTAACTATGCTTGCCAGGTAAGTGCTGTGCCACTGAGCTATATTTCTGGCCCAAGATATGTTCCTTAACGTTGAGTTTGATTTATATATCTATTGAGGCAAGGATTTAAATTTTATCCTTCATTGTGTTGATGTGGTGTGTCACATATATTGATTTATATTTGGTGAATCTTCCTTGTATCCTGAAGATGAATCCTGTTTGATTATGGTAATATTTTAAATGTATTCTTGAATTTGGTTTAATAGTATATCTTGGAGAAATTTTTCATCAATATTCATAAAAAATACTGATTATAGTTTTGTTTTTATTGTTGTTGTTGCTTTTTTATTTTTGTAATACCCTTTTCTAGCTCGGGTCGTGAATCAGTGCTGATTTTTTCTTTAATTCTTTGCACGTTTGAGGTCCATTAGTGTCTCAGTTGCTTTTCTCCCATTGCGGGGACAAAATACCCAACAGCCAAATTTAAGGAAGGGAAAGTTTATTTAGCTCACAGTTAGCAGAGGTTTCAGCCCTCAGCTAGCTCCCAGGCAGAGTGCCATATAACAGAGGGCAGCAGCTCATGGTGGTGGAAACCTGCAAAGAGCAAAGGGAGGAGTAGAAGCTGTGGCAACTAGCAAGCCTCTCTCCTTCCCTTATATTGTATTCAGGCTATCTGTCCCAGCTCAGGTGTAGCGCTTACACACACAATTCCAGCACTGAAATTAATCACAAATTCTAGAAGCCACCCTAATGACTGCATGATGCTTTGGGGGACAGCAGATACAAACTGTCACAATCAGTACTTTTTTTTTTTCAGATGAAATCAGTACTGATGGAGTCAAACCCTAAGCTTTTATTAGTAGGAAAGATTTCTTTTACCATCTATTCAACATTCTTACTTGTTCATTCATCTCTTCTTATTTTCTTTTTCTCTATGACCCAGTATTGCTAGCTTCTAAGTTTATTTCTAGAATTTCCTTCAAAGTTATCCTTTTTTGCTTTGTTTCAAGATAGGGTCTCATTATATAATTCAAGTTGAGGGGAGATGGCTCAGTAGAATATGTGCCTGACTGGCAAGTTCAGGTTCCTGAGTGCAATACCCAATACTGAAAAAAAAAAAAAAAAAAAAAAAAAAAAAAAAAAAAAAAAAAAAAAAAAAAAAAAAAAAAAAAAAAAAAAAAAAAAAAAAAAAAAAAAAAAAAAAAAAAAAAAAAACCAAGTTGACCTTGAACTCACTATGTGGCTTAGTGTGGCCTCCTGCTCACAATAATCCTCCAGCCTCAGGAGGATTACAGGTGGGATTACAGGCATTACAGGCATGTGCCACCAGGCCAAGAGAATACTGCATTTTTAATTTTAAATTGAGTGAAGCTAGTATCTCATCTAGTCTTTCCTGCCTACTTTTAAAAAAGAAATGCTTTCACCAGTCAGCCTGGCTAGAGATTCTGATGTCCTCTCAGAACTGTTCTCTCTGAAATGTCTGATGCTCTGTCATTTTTGTACCTGCTCCACACCTACTCTCTTTTTCTTTGTGTGAAGTTGAAATAAGCAATTCTTGCCCTGTATTGTTTGAAAAGCTTGGCTGGGTGCTAAGAATCTCCCATTTGTTTTTCCTAGGTTAATACCTGAAATTGTGCAGTTTAATGTCAAGCCACTGTAAAAGATGCTTGCTTTCCATGTCCTTGGGGGTATGCATAGGGAATTGGCATGGGACAGGAGAGCAAGAGGCAATACATGTTTGGAATCTCCCAGTGCCAGGTGGGGTTAGTTCATGTACAAACTTCTCCAAGCTGCTTGAGCTTCCCTGATGGAGACCTTAAGGTGGTTAGTAGAATGGGATTGCTATTACTTTATCAAATAGATATTAAATTCCCATTCTTAGAAAAATTCTATTAGAAAGGATCAATCTACCTAGAAATCCAGACTAGGAGAATCCAAGCAACAAAATATATCTTTAACTGCCCAGATTAAATCCTCATTTACATCTTTTTCTACAAGATATATTTTTCAACCAGATGTGTCATTTTTCATCCCAATAGAATTTCTTTGAACCTTTTATGATTTTTCCAGAACTTTATCTAATAAATAATGACAATGTTAGGAGCATTAAATGGCTCAAAACTTAATCATGTTGTAATTTCTTCTTACAAAAATCCTATTCAGCTATGTGATTCATAAGCAGTGGAGAAATACACATTAATATACGAAAAATTAAATAACTCAAACTTCATGCTTTTTTGTGAAGTCTCTTTTTTCTTTCTCTTGGTGGAATGCTCAGCACCTTTTAAGATCAAGTTAAATGGTGTCTTAGTTACTATTCTCTGTTGTTGCTCGGACAAGTACTGGACACCCAAACTTAGGGGAGGAAAGGTTTATTTAGCTCACAGTTACTGGATGTTTCAAGATGCTGTCCCCACTATATCTTTGGAGGAGAGGCTGGAGAAGAGTCTGGGACACTGCCATGTCCAGGTTGATTCGCTCCATACCCTCAGAGAAATCACTGCCTTGGAGGGGGGGGCCTCTGACAGCATGTGCTGTCAGTGTAATGGTTCGCATCTCTCTTAGCCACGCCCCTTCAAGCCCTGCGTCTTGAGCCCCCAAAGGGGACAGCCCCATGATTTACATGACACTATGGCGGGGGACGACTAGATACAAACCACAACATTCCATCCCCGGGCTCCCAAAGTTTCATGTATATCCCTTTCTGCAGAATGCATTTTAGTCTATCTCTAAGAGTTGCCAACGTCCTAACAGTTTCAGCATTGCTGAAAAGTTCAAGTCCCAAGATTCCTCCAAGTTCCAACGCAAACTCAACTGTGAGCACCTATACAAATTAAAAATTAAATACATCCAACATTCAAAGGCACAGGATAAACATTGCCATTCCAAATGGTATACACAGGAGGATACAAAACACTGGGGCAAAAACAAGTCCAAAATTCAGTAGGATAAACATTAAGTCCTATAGATCCATGTGGAACATTCGAACCAATCTGTGGCAAATTGTGAGCTCCATGTGGCTCCATCCCTATGGCACTCTTGGTAGTAGCTCCTATAGTTTCTCTCTTAGGCTGAATATGCTCACTCTTTGCAGTTTTCCTTAGATGATCCACGTTCCTGGCTTTTCCAAACTTCTGGGGTTTCCATGGAGTAGGTTTCTCACTCAGAGCTTCACACATTGCCCTCCCTGGGGCACACTGCCTGGCCTCCCAGGCCTTCTTCTGAAATCGAGGTGGAAGCCTTCTTAACCTCAGAATTCCTGCATTCTGCATGCACCTAAAACCAGTGCCATGTGGATGATGCCAAGGTCTGTTGCCAGCTGGAACAGTAGCTCTCTTCTCTCTTAGCTGTAGGGATCAAGTGCCTGGATTTCTGAGCACTCTGGCCCTGATTCAGAGAAGCAAATGCTCTATGTTGGTGCCATCCTGGAACCTGGTGTGGCTGTTGCCTCCCTACTGGGACCTGGTGTGGCTGCTGCCTCCATTCTGGAACATGGGGCTCTGCAGCTTTCTCCTCACAGCAAAGTTCCTCACCCTTGTGCTTCTGAAGCTGCAAGGGGGAGAACCTGCCATATCCTGTGATGCTCTCAGGACATCTGTGCTATTCTCTTGTTCCTCCTGGACAATGGAGATCTCAGTTTCATCTTTACAGTCCACAATCTTCCTGGCGCTTTCTTTCTGGCCAAACTCACAACATTTTAAATCATTGTGCTGGGCTATTTGCTCTTCATTCTCAACATATATTTGACGAAGAGCCCCCAACAATAGCCATGCCACTGTTCCAATATTCAACTGCTTTAAAATTTCCTTTGAAAGATTAATTAGTCCTCCATGTTTAATCTCAGTCTCAGGCAAAGTCTATGAACACGGGCAAAATTTTGCCAAAGTTTGGGCCAAGCCAAAACACAAATGATCTGGAGTCCCACAACCAATGCAGTTCTTCTTCCCAGCAGATACCTCTCCAGCCTGGTCTTTACAGTCATCATTCTGGTCTGAGCTATGACCAGAATCTCCTAAATAGAATAGCTGAAGCTGTTCTGGTGCTTCACTTGTAGGTGACATCTCCAAACCTTTCCTGTTTCTTCCCATAAGCCATTCCCAAAAGCTTGTAATCCACATTGTCAGGTTTAGCCACAGCAACGATTCCACTCTCCTGGTACCAAATTCTATCTTAGTTAGTATTCTCCGTTGTTGCTGGGACAAATATCTGGCATGCAAGCTTAAGGGAGGAAAGGTTTATTTAGTTCATAGTTACTGGAGGTTTCAAGATGCTGCCCCCATCTTATAGGGTCTGGAGGAGAGGCTGGGGCGCTGATGTGCCCAGGGTGATTCGCTCCATACCTCCAGAGAAACCGCCCCCCGTTAGGGGGTGCTCTGACAGCACATGCTGTCAGTTTAACGGTCTGCGCCTCTTTTAGCCACACCCCTTAAGCCCCGCCCCTCGACAGCCCCATAATTTACATGAGGCTTGGAGGAAAACTAGGTAAAAACCACAACAAATGGTCTCTTCCTTTGAGGAACATTTCCCTCCTCCAGAAAAGTTAAAGACTCTTTTATTCCTATTCCTATATTTTTTATTTCCCTGATAATATGCATGATGCACTTTTATTTTTTCCTACCACCATCTTCACCCTTCTACTCTAAAATGAATCACTCAGTATTAATTAAATGACCAAATGATTAAACTAATATTAAGTACTAAATAAAAATTTATAAAATTTGAATTGATAACAGCAAGCTCTGCTATTAGCTATGGTTTTAGTTCTTGCTGAAACCCTAAAACTAACCGGTTTCGCAGGGTGTGATGGTCCATGCTTATAATCCCAGCACTTGGAAGGCCAAGGCAGGAGGATCATTGCGAGTTTTTTTTTTTTTTATTTATTATTTTTATTCTTGTTTCAGAACCTTTGCTTGTTCATTCACTCATTTTTACGGCCAGCTCAGCCCGCCCCGAGGGCAGGGCCGGCGCAGCATGTGGTGCCGGGGATCGAACCGCGGTCCCTGAAGCCGCTCAAGCTTCTCCAAGCAGGCGCTTTAGACCACTGAGCCATCCCGCCAGGCCCCATCATTGCGAGTTTGAGACCAGCCTGGGCTGCAAAAGTGAGCTCAAAGCCACCTGAATTGCATAGCGAAACCCTATCTCAAAAAGACAACGAGCAAACAAACAAACAAACCCCCAGCTATTAACACTGCAAAAAAAAAAATAAATAAAAAATAAAATAAGTGTGGCATTTTACACTGAAAATAGCTTCATTAACAAGGAAAGTAGCTAGAAAAAAAATCTACGGAGGCCTCTGCAGAGGACAACGTTCTGCCCAGAGTTGTGGCACACGGTAGGAAGGAAGACTAAAATAAAAAAAAATAGAGGTACAGCAAAGATCTTGGATAATCAGTTGTTCTTGGAGGAACAAAAGACCAAATCCTTTGTATTTATTCACTGAGGAAAATGGAGAGGGGATTGCAGCTGATTGCTCTAGACAAGTAACAAAGCTTATAAGGGAGCAGAGCACTTGGTGGAAGGGACAGGAACAGCCAGATTTAGGTTACAGTTAGTAGTAGTAACCTACTTTGTAGCCAATTCTGGAAAAGCATTTTTCTTGGGAGTCATGCAGGCCTCAGCGAGATGCTGTCTCACGTCTTAGTCCCATGGTATCACAGCTCATCTATCTGAGTTCAGCACCTAATAAAAACATGAGAACATAATTCAATGAAGTGCCCCTCAAAGCTCCCAACTCCTCCAAAGTGAGTCATGGGCCATTGATAGGAGATTAAAAGATAAACATCTAAATTATATGAAGTGATAAAAGAGGAAACAATAATCCAGATCCTTAAGGTACATAGCAAACTCGAAGGTAACATAACTAAACAGAGAACAGACTATACACAATGATCAGTGAACTTACAGAAGAATTGATACAAAGGCAGCTGAGGTAAACAAAATGATACAAACGTGAACTAACAATTTAACAAAGAATTAGAGTTCATGAAAAAGATCCAAACAAAAATCCAGGAGATAAGTTCTACAGTATTGGCAGACGTGACCACTGTAAGAAGAAAGGGTCAGAACAACAAGACAGGGCTGATGTAGGTGACCATATAATCAAAGACGCCTTTCTAACAATAAGACAATATAAGGACTGGATACAATCGTTTTAGATTATGTGAAGAAGACTAACATAACATGAAGAGAATCAATGAAAAATCAGAAGATAGTAATAATGACATAAATACCTGTATACAGAAATAAGAGCAGAGCCAGGCATGGTGATGCATATCTATAATCCCAGCACTCAGGAGGCTGAGGCAAAAGGATCATAGTTCCAGACCAGCCTGAGTTACAAAGTGAGTTCAAGGGCAGCCTGAACTGCATAGCAAGACCCTGTCTCAAAATGACAAAACCAAACCAAAGAAACAAAAAATTTTCCAAATATGGGAAAGAAATTTAATATCTAGGTTACAAGTCACAGAGAACACAAGTATCCATAGTCATAAGGAAACTTCTTCATGACAATATCAAAAATCCCTCTTAAAAGGCTGGGGAGATAACTCTGTGGCACAAGTGTCTGCCTAGCAGTGCAAGGTCATGAGTTCGAATCCCGGTTGCCTCCCCCCCAAATCATTCTTAAAAGCTGGAGAGAAAAACAACAAAGCACTTATGAAGGTGAAACCATTAAAATGATAGTGCACTTCTCAAAAACTAAAACTTAAAATCTAGAAGAGTTAAAAATGAAGTGATTCAAACTTGGAATAACTGACAATCAAGACAAGTACACCTTGGAAAGCTATCATTTCAAAACTGATGGAGAAATAAAATTTTCCATGACAGAATACATCACAACCACAAAAGTAGCACTCAAAAAAATTTCTGAGGATAACCTAAAGAGAGAAAGACAGTGAACCTGAAGACGATAGAAGATCTAGTGAGATGGATACCTAAGGTGTGGTAAGGATTTAGGCAGAGAGGGAAAATGGAATCAGCAGCATAAAAATTATGCAGTGACGTGAGTATCTCAGTGACTTTGAATAATAACAATATTAATGGCCTCAACTCCCCAGTCAAAGCATATAAATTGTCAAATCAGGTAAAAAAAAGAAAAAAAAAAAACTCAGTGGTATTCTATACAAAAAGCCACATGAAATCTAAAAAGGAATATAGTTGAAAAGTCCAAGTAAGAAAATCAATATTTCCTTCCAATAGCAGCCTCAAAACTAGAAGGACTAGCTATCTTATTTTCAGAAAAAAGAGACATTAAAGCCAAAACTGATCAAAAAAGCAAAGAATGTCAATATTTATTAGTTAATCAATATTCAACAAGAAGAGATAATTATATATTCTAGTTATATATAAATCATACTATAAATGTTATTGTATCATAGATTATATTAAATAATTATAAATTATACATAAAATTATATATATAATTACATTTAACACTTGAGAAAACAAACACTACTGGATATGAGGCCAGATAAACATTAATACTATTATAGTGGGAGGCCTTCAGACTTCATTATTGCAAATAGAGCAGTTGGCTAAAAATATTTAAAAGGAGTGAACCACACCTTTGCATAAAAGAACTTCATAGATATCTACAAAGTGGTCCACCCTTCAAGAACAGATTACACATTCTTCTTGGTAACACATGGAACTTTATCCAAAATGGACCACATTTAGTCCATAAAGCATGCTTAAGAAAATATAAAAGAATCAATATTATCCCACATGTTTTATCAGATCTGAGTACAGTAAAGCTAGAATGACAAAAATCCACTGAAATTATTCAAACATGCAGAAATTTTGTAATACCATTATGAATAATCAATGAAACATGAAAAGTTTAAGGGGAAAATTTGACATTTTCTAGAATCAAACCATAAGACCAATACAACATGGAAGACAATTAAAGCTATCCCAAGTTAGGAATTTATAGTTGTGAATACCGCATAAGAAAAACAGAATGAGTCCAAATTCACAGCACAGTTATATATGCCAAAGTGTAAGAAAAACAAAAGCATTCCAAATGTAAAGCTAGTATAGGGAAGGAAATTACAGATATCAGAATAGAAATTAATGGAATTGAGATTAACAGTCAATAAAAAGAATCTAGGAAAAATAAATAAAAGATAAAAAAGATAAACTCTTAGCCAAGGGGCTGGGGAGATAGCTCCGAGGCACAAGTGCCTGCTGGGCAAGTGCAAGGTCGTGAGTTCGAACCCTGGTCCGACCAAAAAAAAAAAAAAAAAAAAAAAACTCTTAGCCAATGTTGCCAAAAAATTGAAGATAATAAAATCAGATAAGAAAAAAGTGAAATCACAAAGACAACACTGAAATCCAGTTCATTAGTAACCAATTCAAAAATCTGTACTTTAATGGAGAATCCAGAAGAAATGACTAAATTCCCATATACATATCGATCATGAAAAATGAACCCAGAAGATAGTAAAAGTCTTCAATACTCCAATAACAGCAGTGAGGTTGAGGCTATTGTACGAACATTCTCCTAACTCAGAACAGTGAAGTAGCTCACTAACTTACCACTGAATTCTATACGAACTCCAGGGACAATGTAACAACAGTATTCCTCAAACTCCATAATGAAATTAAGTGAAGTATTTCCATAGTCATTCCTGTAAACTAACATTACCTCAATTTGAAAATTAGACAAGGACTCTGAAGAAACAGAAACAGAAACTACAGGCCAATCTCTTTAATTAAACATAGATGTGATATACTCAACAAGGTGCTGGAAAAGAGAATACAATGATTCATTAAAAAGGTTGCAAATTGTGATCAGGTAGACATCATCCCAAGGATGTGAAGATAGTTCAGTATCTACCAATAAATACTTGTCTTACAGTCAGGGTCTTCGTGTAGCCTGAATCCTCTAAACAAGTGGATGAGAGATGATAATATGATTTTGAAGGTTCCAGGAAGGTCAGAAGTCTCTCAGAAGTGGAGACTCTCTCAGAGCAGAGACAAAGAACTTCTCTGGACAGCCCATATGTAGCTCACAGATTTGGGGGGTGCATGAAGAGGGTGTGAAAGCACATAGCCTGGGAAGTTAGAACAAGGCAATAAATTTTTATAATTAAGAAAACTCATGAAAATTAAAACTTGGAAGTGGCTAAATGTCCACCAATAGATACATGGATAAAGAAATTGTGTTATTTATGCACAATGGAGTACTATTCTGCTATAATGAAGGATACATTTGAGTCATTTGCCATTTGTAGGAAAATAGATGTATCTTGAGATTGTAATGTTAAGTGAAATAAATGAAACATACTAACTCAATGCTTTGTGCTTTCTTTTACATGAAAGACTCAAAAGTAAAAAGGGCAAAATATGTAAAAGTTTAAGAGCAAAGTAAATGAAAGATAATAGGAAACAGGTAGATAGATCTTTTTCACCTGGGAAGTGGACCAAGAGATGCAGGGTTGGGAAATAAAGGAAGAATAAAGGAAGTAAAAAGAATTAAGATGTATTATGCATACATACCAACTCTCCACAAGGAGTGTAATCATTATGCAGTGGAAGCATATACTAACAAATTACAAATAAAAACAATTTTAGAAAGACATAAACAGGCAGAAATGTGTCTCACATTCATGGATCAGAGAGCTAATATTAAACTTAGAGAATGTAGGGCTGGAGAGACAGCTTGTTGGTCTAAGCACCTGCCTGGCAAGCATAAGAACCCAGGTTTGATCCTGGGCATCACATGCTGTGCTGGCCCCAAAACCAGGTGTGGTGGCACAGGCCTGTAATCCTAGCACTGAGGAGACTGAGAAAGGAAGATTACAAGTTCAAGCTACCCCTGTCCGAAATGAAAAAATAAACAAACAAACAAACAAATAAATAAATATTTTAGAATATAACTACTATTCAAAATAACACAGAGATTGAATGTAATCCTCATCACAATTTTAGTATCATTTTTACAGAATAAACATGTACAAATTTCTATGGAACCACAAAAGATCTTAAACATGAGCTAAAGCAATCCTAATCAAGATGAGTAAAACAGTAAGCATTATGATTGCTGATTTACTTTACAAATATGCAGTCATCAAAATAGTCCATAAAAATGACATAGACCAATGTTGCAGAATAGAAAACTCAATATAAACCACGTGAGTATGTGCGCACGCACACACACACACACACACACACACACGCGCGCGCGCGCGCGCATGTATCCTTTAAGTAATGATTTACTCTAGGGTATGCCTCCAAGACCTAATGCACGGCCTCCATTCGCTAGGGAGGGGCCTCCTTCAGGCCCTAAGGTGTGGGATTTCTGAGCTAATTTAATTAAGCTTTTAACTTTTCAAGCTGACATGATGTATCAGCCACTACACTGGGAAATTTCATAACTTAGTAAAAACCTATCTCAAAATGAAAAATAAAAGCTAAGGGTGTAGCTCATTGTGAGGTACCAAAGCACAACTGTTGAGATGCAAAAACAAGAAGAAACAACAAAACAAAACAAACAGGATGCCGAACATGTGTCTCGGCAGTAAAGAAAACAACGAAATATGTAGAGAAGCTAAAGAATTGGGAAAAATGTTTGCAATAGTTGATAGGGTATTAACATCTAAAAATTTAAAGAACTCATAGAACTTCATAGTAAAAACAAATATACAGTCAATGGCAAATGTATCAAACAAATTACAAAATGATCAGAATCCTGAGTAGACATTTTTCCAAAGTAGGTATGCAAATGGCTAGTAAATATAGGAGAAAGAGTTCAATTTTCCTAATGATTAAGAAAATAGAAATAAAAATCACAAAGAGGCTTCACCTTATAGCTATTTGAATGACTACTGTAAAATGTCATAAGATAAAAAATATTGAGGATGTGGAGAAAAGGGAATTCATTCTTGGTGGGAATGTACAGTGATTAGGGAATACAGCATGCATAGTCTTGTATGGGATCTGTCAATCCTATTTCTACATACTTGTTCAAGGGAGCAAAAACAGTATCTTGAAAAGATATCTGTACTACCATGTTCATTGTGGCATTATTCTCAAGAGCCAAGATATGGAACTAGCCTAAGTG
Organism: Myocastor coypus; assembly: GCA_004027025.1. NCBI lineage: Eukaryota > Metazoa > Chordata > Mammalia > Rodentia > Myocastoridae > Myocastor > Myocastor coypus. Next base: position 8,502 of record PVJA010023360.1, on the reverse strand, counting down.
TCAGTTAATGGAGAAGTGCATGAAACACATATGATATAGTCAGTAAAATATTATTTAGTCTTACAAAGAAGGTAATTCTCTCATTTGTAATAGACTTATGAATCTGGAAGACATTCATAAAATAAATCAGCCATAGGCAAACAAATGCTGCATACATGACATCATTTATGTATGACATCTATATATGTCTACCTCATAGAAACAAACAGCACAGAGTGGTTACTGGAGGTGAAGAAACTGAGAGATGGTCAAAGCATATAAACTTCCAACTATGAGAAGAATAAATTCTGAAGATTTAATGTATAGTACAATGAATAGCTGAAAAGGTTCATTACTCAAAATTTTTTTGAGAGTACATCATCAGTGTTCTTGACACACACGCATGCTAGGTGACTATATGAAGTGGTAGCTATGATGATTACGTTGATTGTGGTAGTAATTGTATAATGTATATGAATATTAACTGTCACATTGCATGTCTCTAATATATATAATTTTTTTCAGTTATATCGCAACAATGCTAAAAAAGATGCTGATGATATCATTTTTGGACTCAGATTTTTGGAATTAGTATTCTCCACCCTTTTTTGACTGATTTCAGTATGACTAGGATGACTTAATTCTTGATGGGTCACTTGTCCTTAGAAGAGGGAATTGTCAGCCTTTTCTTAGGATACAAATCCACTCAGCTGATATAAATCCTCTCAGACACTAGTAGCCTTAGAAACACCCAAAGTTTGAGTTAATTGGGTTCTATTGTATATAAGAAATTCAGATGAGGTATTGAAAACAAGATTTTAGAGTTTACAGAGGATACTAAAACTGGAGGCTGAGCAAATAATGAGGAACAAAACAATCAGACTCAAAAGGATTTGGATTGTATAAGTAATTGGATCAGCAGATGGCAAATGCAGTTCAGTGAGGAAAATGTAAACTAGGCTTGCAGCAAAAGAAACAAACTAGAGAATATGTGCTAAATGGAACAGTCCTACAGAATGCTGACCAGGACATGGAAAGGAGGGGCTATTATGAAACATAAATCATAGCAACTCTTGGCTTATGGCTAATTTTGTCGTTTGACAATTCTACCAGAAGCATGAAAATGCACATTATCTACATTGCGAACTCACTATATCTTATGGGACAGAGAAGTTTCTTCAAATTTCAATTATTTTGCCATTTGGTTTTGTAAGATATTTTTCAAAAATTTTAAAGGTTGTGCTGTTTTTGAGTATACATGTTTTTCTTTGTATAGTCTTAGGACATAACTTATGATTACTCCTTCCAGGAGGATTCAGAACAATGTTTTCAAGATATTTTACTAATTACCCTATATTTCACCTTGTCAAGAAAACCCCCAGGAGAGCCCACATCAGGGGAGTACCCCCTTCTTTCCCTATTCCCGGAAGCTAAAACATACTTTTTAAAAATAAAATATATGTCTTTTTAGACAAGGGAGATCAACTGTTTGGTGAGTTACAAGTAGTTATGGATACTGCGTTTAAAACTGCGTGTGCTTGTGCGTGTGCATAAAAGAATTATTGAAACATAAATGTAAAAGGAAAAAATATCTAGATACTTTCTCCAGAGGTTGCTACATACTACTAAGAAGTATCCAACTGAAATCTTTGAGAAGCATTCCTGATTATTCTAATGTAGGTTATCATTGACAGATATTATAAAAAAAAAAGAAAAGAAATAGCAGCTGTAGAAAATTAAAACCAAAAAGAACACTAAGTTCTAGTACTTCCTCATCTAATTAATTAACTTGTCAACAGTCATACAGCTCAGGCCTCATGTTCTTTATCTCAAAAATGAATATAGTAAATTCTAGTATGCTTGACAGGGCATCAAATGAAATCATATCTAAGAACTTATTGCATACAAATGTAAATCAAGGCAAAATGCTCACTAAAATGTAACATTTAGTTCTGATCTCATAATAACATAATTTTATTACAGGTGACTGAGGCAGCCAGAGTCAGTTTCCTTTTTATCTACTGCCACAGAAATCCTCACCCATAGCTGATCTCTGTAACCAAGTAGGTACTGAAAGTAGTAGGTACTTTTTTTGTGTGTTGTTAAAAAGTGCTAACAGAAGGTTCCTGTGTTCCATGGTTATGTCACTCTCAGGGAGCAACATTCTGAGTAGCAGTTTTCAGTGTTTAGATCCAGTTGCATACCCTATGGTCACAAATAGTAAACTTGGGCTTTTGTTGAGGAAAATGAAAATGACTTCTAGTGGCCCCTTGAGCACATAATAATCACCCTTTCATCATCTACTGCTGACGTCTGTTTTTCATCTACACAAATGTTATGGTTTATGTCTAGTTGTACCCCCAAAGCCTCATGCAATCATGGGCCATGGCTTCTATAGATTGAGACTTGATTCATGACCCCTGGGATTGTGTTATAGTACTGATGGGATTATCGATCTGAGTAAGGCTGAGACTATGGGTGTGGTCTAGGGTGGATATCCTAAGGCAGAGAGCCTGAATGTAATATAAAGAGTGACAGAGAGACAGACTAAAGCTATAGCTATTGCTCTGTTGTCGTGTTTGGTTGGCTGTCTCTGTCACCATTTTGTTGCTGTTCCTTCTGCCGCCATGAACTGGATGCTCTCTGTCCTGCTCCACTCAACCTTGGGCCAGCCGAATATGAACTGAAACCTCCAGTAACTGAGCTAATAAACCTTTTCTTCCTTTATTTTGAGTGTTGGGTATTTGTCCCAGCAACGAGTAAAAAGTAACTAAGGCAACAAAGTAAAACTCAAGTCTATTTACAAATCGAAACTAAGCCCTTGGAACACAGTATCTTGTGAAATCAATTGATCTTGAGAATGTGAAAATTTCCATAGGTCTTTTTTTTTTGAAATTCTATATTATTCAGGCTTTCTTATACAAAGTGTGACAGGGTTGGTTGAAATGAATTAAACAACAATAAAGCCCAAACAATCTGAATTAACTAAGCAGAGGTATTCTGATGTTCTATTCTTGGATGAGATTTGTGGTAAGTACTGTGGCATGTATACACAGCCTCCTTAGTGCTAGTCTTGGATCCATGAATTCTCTTTGGAGTAGTACGCGAACATGGCTACCGTGTAATTAGCTCAACAATATGTTAGGTGTTTAAAAATGTTTTTTCAGGTGCTTTTTTGTATTCATGATAGATTTCCAACACCAAAAATCAATCTCAATCAAAGTGGCAACTGAGTTTATCATAAATTATCATGAAAAGGTTTTCTACTGAGTAGATGGTTAATTACTATCGAATTTGAATAATTTTGCATATTAATGAGAAAGGGATGAAAATCATTTTTAGATTCTTTACTTCAGCTGAGAAACCCATGGAGATAATGGCTCCTTTTTAAAAGGCATGTGATCTCTCTTACTAAAAGAGATACTGAGTTTTTTTTTTTTAAATTTACTGATTTGTTTTAAATTGATTAATGGATTAGTGTTTTAGCATTAACAAACGATATTCAAATGAAAGACAACTTCATTATCTGGCTCTGTAGCTGCTAGCAGCCCACTGGTTAAGAAAAATAGAAAATATACTAAGAAAATATATAATCTTGTTCAGTCCTTCAGACTTTCTGAATGCAGATGTTTGTCTGCTTCTGATTATGAGTGGACTTTTAGAACTTACATTTGTGTGTTACATGAAGTCTCTGTAACTTGGTTACAGGTGGTATTTAGATTTAGGTTCTTTATATGGACTGGTAGGAGTATACTTTTGAAATTATTGTGGTATCTTCCAATTTGAAAAAGTGACTGACAACTGCCTCAGGCCTCAGAAATTATTGCCCGCCAGAAGTCAAAAGTCACTTGTATAAAGTGTCCTTGAAACCTTTTTAGCATTGCAAAAAAAGAAAAAATATTTCTTATATTTAAATCTCATTACAAGGAATAATTTAAAGAGTGAACTACTATTTTAAAAACAAACTGAAGCATTCCTGCAATTTACATTTTAGATCATATACAAAACTTCTCTTTTTGCTAAATATATTTAGGGGATTTTCATTGGCCTCTTTAGGAAGAATCTATTATAATCTGATAATGCCATGAATTCATTTGACTATATCTAGAACTTATTGCAGATGAATGCAAACTAGTCATGATGAATTAAACTGGATAAGTATGCTCCTACTTTTGAAACCAAACTTCATCCACGGTAGGTATATAACAAGTCACTAAGTCTTACAGTCCACATTTAACTTTAAGATATTGATTACTCCTCTTGTGTCAGTTCTTTAAATGCCTAATATTGATTTTAAAGATTTCAGATGCGCAAAAATATTTTTAAAGATAAATTACCTGAAATTAAAATTTTATTATGGATAAAGAGTGCTTTAGATCAGCAAACTTCAATTTGGCACATAGATTTTGGGAACATGATTGTAGTATTCTCTAGCTACTTGAACTGTGTAACTCTATAGAATGTTAAATGGTAGAAGAGTGTTTTCTTTCTGGGTTTTATGTTACAAAAAAATTCCTACAACATGAGTTAGGTCATGCCTGAAAATAGAACTGCTTAGCCAGGAGCTTTCGTAATCAGTCCTAGGTTTGCCCATCCTCTGTGCATCTATCATCAAGGTCAGTACATTTTTTGGATTAGAAAATGGAGAAGATTCTATCAATATAAGAGTCAAGTGTTGGGGCTAGGGAGATAGCTCCGTGGCACAAGTGCCTGTGGGGCAAGTGGAAGGTTATGAGTTTAAACTCAGGTCATGAAAAAAAAAAAAGAGTTAGGAGTAATAATCTCTATGCATGACATTGACAATATATTTATATGAATAAAAACTGGAAAAGAGGCAAGCCATTTTCAAAAGTACTGAAAACCTCGATGTTTCCAATGGAGCCATATGCCAGGGTAACTCTCAGGATAAGAAATGAACTATATTTTATATGCATAAAGTAGGATTTAAAAAATACAAAATCAAGAGTGGCATTAGCATGAGCTGTCCACTCCCCCTCTCTTCCTTCTGGGCTCTTTCAGTCTCTTTTGCCAAATAACTGAGAATGAATTTCTGAGAGCCAAGGATATGAAAAGGAAGACAAAATAAAGCTGGGAGAATTTTGGTGTAATTACATGCTCAACATACTGCACTGTTTCTTTAGTATACTTTGGTAGCCCTGTGTCATCAGTTGGTGGCTTTCCTTTTCTACAATTTGCAATATACTTTCCTTTTCCTTAATTAAGCTTTACATGATGGAATTAATGACTGCTGGGTAGTTCAAATCTGGTGGGCTAATTTTCAATTGAGTTCATATAGCTCAGTGTACGTTCGTCTCTGAAATTATCAGCTTACCAAATTATATTTGTCTACTTACAAATTCTAGTTTATGAATATACAGAACAGCTACAAAGTGTGATTATAAAAATAATATAATTTTTCTAGTGTGACTCTTGAGTCTTTCTCATTTAAAGAGAAACCTTGAAATATGCAATTTTTTGTATTACACATGTGTATTTGTATTTATATTACACAAGTTTACATATTTATATTACGCAAGTTTACAACATTCAAAACCATCCTCCTCTCTATTAAAATGAAGCTGTATAAAAATTCATCTGTCCAAATGGTGATGTGAAAATTGTTTGTATGATAAGAAATTCAGTATGCTCACCTGAAATAGTTTTGAATTATCAAGATTCCATTAGTGAAAACTAAATATTTCCAAGATTCTTGAAAACTTTGGTAAGGAACTGGCTCAAAGGATGAAATCAGTCAAAAGTCCAAAATATGTGTTTAGATCCAGTATGCTACATTTTAGGTAATAACACACATATACATGTACACAGAGCCAGTTGCTTTCCCATGCACAGTAAGGCATAGAGGCAGGCGCTATCTTTGTACTGTAGATGAATATAATAGGGCATATTGATGCCTCATATTATCTTATGACCTTCACCTTTAGCTATCTGAATTTATAGATCTCACTTCCAGTTATACCACAGACTTCCATTATAAAAGCTGAAAAGACTTGCCATGTATGGCTCTGGAAATTTTACACTTGAAAGCAAACATTGTGCATTTTATTTCATGTTCTTTATTTATTAAGCTTTTTACTTTTTTTTTTTTTCCTGGTGGGTCCAGGGTTCAAACTCAAGACCTTGCACTTACCACAGAGCTATCTCCCTGGGCCCATTAAGCTTTCTAAAATAACACTACATTAATTAATTTATTGGATGTTTACAACAGCTTTGTGGATCACATATTACTATGACCTTTATTTTACAAATGAGGAATCCAAATACCTGAGAATGTGAGTGTCTTCCCCAAGCTTCGAGCTGTAATATGAAATCATATCTATCTAGCCTAAGACTTCTGGCCCACCTGAGACTTTCTCTGGCCCACATGGAACCTCCAGCCTGCCTGAAACTCTAAGCCTACCTGGGACCTCGGGCCCGGCTGAGAATTCCTCTGGCCCACGTGAGACCTCCAGCCTGCCTGGGGCCTCCAGCCCACATGAGGTCTTCAGCCTGCCTGAGACTTCCTCTGGCTCGCCGCAAGCAAGTGCAGCTTATCCAGCATCAGGCCCACCATGTGAGTCAGATCTTCAGCCAGACATAAAAATAGTCTATCCAGCATCAGGTCTACCATGTAAGTCAGACCTCTGGCCAGACACAAGCTTAACCTATCCAGCAGTGAGGTCCCCCAGGTGAGTGAGACCTCCCTCCCCAGTTCTAAAACCAGCTCACCCAAATCAGCAGCCTGGACTGAATGACTAACCTCTGGGCACGCAGTCCTGCACTAAAGGTCACTGCTACAGACAAGGAGCAAAGGTAATCTCAGGTCCCAAGCCCACCTGTAACAGATACAGGAGACACTACCTTGCAAGAAAATGGGAATGATGCAGATGAAACCTCTGAATTGATAGCTTCTGAGGTAGACAGACAAGTACAGAAATGTATAGAGCAACTCAGATCACAGATAACATGTGAAGTAAAACAACAAATGCATGACTCTGAAGTGGAAAAACAACTGCAGAAACATATAGAGGAAACCAGGGCAGAAATAACCTCTGAAGTTAAAGAAGACATCTCTAAATTAATAGCATCTAAAGTAGGGGAACAACTACAGAAAGGTAGAGAGGAGAAGAGAGCAGAAATAATCTCTGAACTACAGAGGTCAAGAGTAACTATAATGCGAAACTTCAGTACTACTAAAGTAGACATTGATAAAAAAATTAGAGGAGAATAGAAAAATGATGGACTCCCTGATTGAGCAATATAGGAAAGCAGTAGATTGTACGAAACAGTGCAAAAGAGATATACAAGAAAATAAAATCTTAATCACAACCTAGCAAAACTGTATATGAACCAAAGTGAAGATAGAATCTCAGATCTTGAAGACACTGTTGCAGCTAGTGAAGAGGTAAGAAAAGAAAAGAAAGGGGAAAAGAAAAAAGGGGGGAAAAAGTAATGTTGATTTAGAAGGGTAAATGTTTAATTATTTGATCAATCTTATATACCTATATGTATTAATCTAAACTGATCTGATGATGAAAATATGTAATATAACCATTGTTAAACTGAAACAATAAAAAATATTAAAAAAAAGAATCTGTTAAAAACACATCTAAACAATTTCAGAGTTGGACAGTCGCTTCCTGCTTCAGTAAATGGCTTTATTTGCCCAAGTTCTGAAAATATGTGGTGTAATCTTCTCTGCTTATGAGTGTATGACTTAGGGTAAAATGCTCAGTTAGGTGAATATTACTCTCCTCCTCATTGTCAAATAAGACTAATAACCACCATGAAATTTTAAAACAATTACAATTTTTTGATAAATCACACAGAGAAAGTAATGATCAGTGCTGGGCAAAGGAGACTGGCTTGATACAGCAAGTATTCAAAACTTACAGGCTAAAATAGACCAAAAACCAGGCGTTTACAGGGCTATGTAGCTCTTTGCAATGATGTTAAGAGGGAAATCTTATTTATTTATTTGTTTGTTTGTTTATTTTTGTCTTTTTGAGACAAGGTCTCACTATGCAGTTTAGGCTGGCCTTGAGCTCACTTTTGTAGCCCAGGCTTGTCTAGAATTCATACTGATCCTCTTGCCTCAGCCTCCCAAGTGCTGGGATTACAGGCATGTGCCACCATGCCTGGCTAAGAGTGAAACATTTAGGTAGAGCTACATATTTCTTCATCTCATGAGAGGCTCTGTTTGCATTACAAGATGCCTGCTGACACATACCGTCTTATGATAAATAGAACTTATTATGAGTAACTGTGGTAAGACTAATATGTTCTTTGTCAGGATTTTGGGGCATCATTCTACCACTTTCTGCCTTGTAAAAGAAGTCTAGCTGGATATAGTGAAAATCTTATGGCTGCACTTGAAAAAAGTGTCTTTATTTTTTAAAGAATATAAAATAGCAATAGAAAAAACAGCATTAGAAACAATACAAAATTTACATCTGCATTTTTTCCAATGATACTTTACTATCCCAGGAAGCAATATATATTTCTTATCTTTCTTTCTTTTCTTAT
>PVJA010023359.1:0-33076 GCA_004027025.1 Myocastor coypus | reverse complement strand
CAATTAGCAATAAATGTAGAAACATGGAAACCATGCAAAATGTCTTCTCTGGGGCTGGGAAGATAGCTCAGCATTCTAAGCACCTGCCTGGCTAGTGCAAGGACCTGGATTTGATCCCCAGTACTGCCTGCTGTGCTGGCCCCAGGTGACAAGCCAGCCACCAAAACCAGGCCTGGTGCCTCATGCCATGCCTGTAGTCTCAGTGCTGGAGAAGCTGACACAGGAGGATCACTACGAATCCAGGCTATATAATGAGACCCTGTACCAAACAAACAAAATAAAATTAAATGAAAAAAAATAAATAAATAAAAATAAAAATAAAAACACTATCACCAAATAGTTTGAGTAATCAGAATCAAATCTTTATGTTTCTAGCAACTCTGGCTAGTTTAGAACATTCATTAGCAAAATTTCTGGAATATTTCACTTATTTAATGTATAATAAGCCATTGCTCTCTGAATTATTTCCTACAATCACTATGAAATGAAGCAAATACAGAGCTTCAAAGGCTGCACAAAGAACCAGGCTTCCTCAAAGTAGAAAAACAGGAAAACAGAGTAGAGCTAACTGGTTCATTTAAGACAAAGGTGGTAAAACCATGATACATATGCCACGGTGGGCACACAGAGCCCTCTTTGTCAGCCATGAGCCAAGTTCCCCTAGCATCTAAGCATCAGATAATGGCATACATAAGGACAGTGTTGGCGCTTTGCAATAAATAGGTAGGTTTCCAATTGTGCTTTGGACACTTGGTCTCTAAAAGGTTCGCCATCACTGGTTTAAAGATTCATAGAGATCTTTAGCCAAGCTGGCAGTACAAGGCAGAAGAGTTCACACTGCTCTGCAGGCCTAACCTTAATAACAGTTTCACAAAAGCACTTTCCATATTGAGTGAGGGACTCCTCTTCATAAATAGGAGAGCTAGGTACATTCCCCAAGCCACAGCAACTTTTTCTGACAGGGCACCATACTACATGCACATACACCACATATATATGTAGTACATACACACACATACTATAAATAAACATCACATACCACATGCAACATCAACATACACATATATTCCTTCACATATCATATTTATGCAAATATCATATACATACCATTCTCACACATCGGTACACATACACACAGGCATACAACTGTGAACCACATTTTAAAAGAGCCTCATGTATATTCACTGTGAAAATGTGAATCACCCATTTAAGACTGCAAGAAACTACTGAGATTTTTTAACATGATATTTTACTCTCAACAGAAACAATACTATTTTGTAGGACACTTACTTCTTTTGTACTTTCTTTATGGACATAGATCCATTTTTCACGATAAAAACCTAGAATGAAAATTAAAATTTAGAAATCATTTGAAAATGAAGATTTTTATTTTATTTATTTATTTTTTATATTCTGGCTAGCTCAGCCTGCCCAAGGTGTGGGGCTGGTGCTGCATGTGGTGCCGGGGATCAAACCACAGTTCCTGCATTGCTTAAGCTTCTCTAAGCAGGCATTTTAGACTGTTGAGCCATCTTGCCAGGCGCCAAAATGAAGATTTTAAAGGAATTTCAATTACTGGACAAGTTAACAAAGTTATCTGATTTACTGGACCATTAAGAGAAGTTTTTACTTGGGTGAAGAGAAATGTTTTGCTTCCTAGTATCAGGATTTACTGAGTCCCCTTCATATGGAAAATGATTTAAGATAGTACAATGTCTTACAGTGCAGAAGAAATCAGTGCTATTAATGACTGTAGTCATGGGGCCTGGCGGGATGGCTCAGCGGTCTAAAGCGCCTGCTTGGGAAAGCTTGGGAGGCTTCAGGGACCACGGTTCAGTCCTCGGCACCACATGCTGAGCCAGCCCTGCCCTCTGGGGGGTGGGCTGAGCCGGCCAAAAAAAGGAGTGAATAAACAAAGGTTCTGAAACAAGAATAAAAATAATAAATAAAATTTAAAAAAAAAAATGACTGTAGTCATATCAAGACACAAGTGATCATATAAATCACCTATGTAACCTTATCTACCTTACTAAAGTCCTATTTTTGTTGTACCCTTTATAATACTACAGATACATACCTGCACATAATTCTCATCCTAAAGCTTTTCCACTTGACCCTGACAAGTATTAGTGACATCTGCTATGTTGGCCTTGAACAAAAGTTACTGCCCTGGCATTTCCACACTCTTAGCATCCAGTGTCCAAATTCCAGCCCCTATCACTTGGCTCTTGACTGAGCCTCAATGACCCTTCATCTAGGCGCTCACCCCTCTCAGGTGGCCAGGCTGCTCCAGAATGAACCAAGTTCCTAGCTGCCCTTTGGTTACTCACCTATAGAGGCTGTGTTGTCAGTGGTTCCATCTGTTTGTGCACATCTGACTAACTCAAATGGCAGAAATGCAGAAATTGGATACTTAAATCAGGGGTAACACTGGACACAGTGCTTGTTTATATGCCTGTACCATCTTTTATTTTATAAAATAGCACTACTGAGACAATTCATCATCCCAACATTTTTAAAATTATGAATAAAATTATCTTACTTTGGGCATTTGAGTCTTTTCTGAAATGGTCCTTTTTCCTTTTTTTGGATGCATATTCACACTCTTCATTATTGAATATTTCTTCATCTTCACTGTTTAAGATACTGAAATAAAGGTATGTTTTATTAAAATACTTTTTCAAAGAGATCATTGTTTGCTTATGTTTTATAAGAGAATGTAATAAATATTTGGTTTATAATTCATGAAAGTAAAAGTCACATTTAATTATGAAAGTACCAGTTAAGTGTTTTCAGGGACAGATTATGTGCTTGAAATTACAAGGATAAAGTCTAACATATATTTTCATTTAGAGAAATCTGAGCTATATTTTGGTTCTTTTGAGAATGTGATAGTAGAATATGATAAATATACTTCAGAATCTTCCACAGAGCTCCCATGCTCAGCCAAGGCACTGTCAAGTATCAAAATACTTTACTAAAACACAAAGATAATTTTTAAAAATCTATAAAAGCTCTACAGAAAAGCTTGTGAAAAATATAATACCCAAGACTAATAACTTGGAGGGCTAGACTGGCAAGACAGTTCAGCAGTCTAAAGTGCCTGCTTAGGCAAACTTAGGCAAAGTGCAGGGACCACAGTTCAACCCCCAGCATCACATACTGTATCAGCCCCAGTCCCAGGGTAAACTAAGCCATAAATAAATAAACAAACAAACAAACAAACAACCTGGAGGGCTAGGGGAATAGCTCAGTGGTCTAAGTGTCTGCCTGGCAAGCACAAGGACATGGCACTGCGTGATGCACCAAGCCCAGGACTCTGAGTGTGCGCTGTTAGCCCCGAAACTGGGCATGGTGGTACATGCTAGTAATTCTAGTACTACAGTAGGCTGAGAAGGGGATCACTATGTGTCTGAGCTGCATGACCCTACTGCAAGAAAGAAAGGAAGAGAGAGAGAGAGAGAGAGACAGAAACATACAGATGGACAAACTTGGCCCTAGTATCAAGTAAGCAAACACCTGGGATTTGTTTATCCGCTATTTAAAAAAAAAAAAAAATGAGGCTACTGCCGCACTAAAAATTTTATCACCCAAACTGTTGTCAAGCCACTTAGTGGAACCTGATGAAGCAAACATAATTTCTGTCACCACTTAAATTTATTGAAGGATTTCTAGTATTTCTTTTTTGTATAATAAAATCATAGGGCAATAACTAAACAATTTGAACATCTTTTCATTAAAAGTTTCTTTCCTGGAGTAATAATACCATGAACAGCAATCCACACCCTCAAAACTAAAGATAAATAGTTTTTATTTTTTGATACATTGGGCAATGAGTCTGTTTTCAGTCTGAAAGGGAGGAAGCGCTACTGAAAAAGCTGTCTAATGGGGCACATGGGAATCATGCTCAAAACCAAGAAACTAATTGGTCATTTTCTCATAATTCTTTGACAAGAAAATTGCATACAAGCCCCTTTTCACTCACCAGTATTCAAGTCTAATAAAAAACAGTTGAGTTTCCCCCATGCATCCATTTATCACTGTCAAAACAGACTTAAACAGCGTGGGCAATGGCTGTGGAGCATCAAGACAAGCAGAAGCACACTTGAAAGCACACAATCATGCTCTGTGGCAGCCACTAAATAACAGCAACATGTGGGAATGTGAGGGATCCTTGGATTGTATATTTAATCTTACACTACTTTGTTTTGATTCAAATATACAGAATGGAGACTTTTGAGAGTTTAATAGCTAAATGCATAAACATGATCAAAGCAAAAGCAGAAATACATTTTTTTCCAGAAACTGTGTCACAGAGAAAACAAACAGGAAACAGCAGAGGCAGCCAGCTAGGCTTACTTGTAGTGGAAGGGACCCTTCGAAGTGCCAACTTGCTGTAGCAAGAGGCAGGTAAGCCAGGTGGGTGCCTTCATTCATCCTGCCATGGGTGTGACGCCACCTTCAGATGCTTTCACAGGGAGGAATCAGACTTGTTCCCAGGTGCCTCTAGGATTCCTGCAGTAGCTATGTCCTCTATGAATCTGCGCTGGCTTGCTGGCTAGCTGCCACTTCCACACCACTGGTACCAGCGCATCCATCTCCCTGATACTGCTGGACACTGGGCTGATGGGCATGAAAGTGCTCAAAGGATTTGAGATTAGGCTCTGGGGGAGTCCCACAGGTGAAGCTCAAGAAAACTGATCACTCCAGAAGAACTATTAACGTAGTTGCCATTTTTATAAAGTACTTTGAACAAGGAAAAAGTCAAGTTAACAAACATGCAAAAGTTGGGGAAGAAAACTGAGTGTTTTCAAAATTAAGATTTAATATTTACTGTTGCATACATTTTCCCACATTGCGCATTATGTAAACTATCAATTACCTACATTTCATAGTAACATTTACTCTTTTTATGGCTTTCGGTTCCATGAACAAGACATACATCACCTACCCTGGCTAAAAAAAGTGGAATCTTCAACAACAAAACCCCAACAATTAAATCAACAGGTACTTCACCACCAAAGAAAAACAAATGGTGTCAACAAGCACGTGAAATCACCAGTTTACACACATGATCATAAGTTCTTAGAGAAATGCAAATTAAAATCACAACGAGCTATCACTTAAACCCAGTATGAGGGCTACTATCAAAAAAAAAACAACACTCCCTTTCTGCCACCATCTTGGTTCTGTATTCTCCACACAAAATGCCTGGTGAAAACACAGCAATTGACCCTGGTACAGAGCAGGAGCTGCTCAGCCCCAGGCTGAGACAGGGTCTGGAGAAGAATCTGACAGTGATGAATCAGTACCAGAGCTCAAGGAGCAAGATTCACACAAGTAACCACACAGCAAGCCCAGTTGGCCACAGCAGCTGGAATCCATGAAGCAGCAGTCAGTAAAGCAATACAGACTTGGAGTGAAAAGAAGGCATGGAAGGCTATGTCTAAACTGCAGAGGAAAGAATAAAACATATTGCTTGGGGAGCATCAGACCCTTCTCTCTGCCACATGTGGACCTGTGGGTAGGCATGTGGATTGCTAGGGTACCTAACTGTTCTGAATAATGTTGCTGTGAATGTAGGAGTGCAAATGTCTCTTTGAGCTCCTGTTTTCAGTCCTTTTGGCTAAACTCTGTAGCAGACTTGCTGGGTTACATGGTCATTCTGTGTTTAATCTTCAAGGCACTTCTACATTTTCCAGAGTAACTGCTGTTTTACATTTCTTTCTTTTCTTTTAATTTTATGTAACATTTCTTTCTTTTCTTTTAATTTTATGTAATTGGTATAGGATCTCACTACACAACTTGGACTCATAGAAATCCTCGTTTCAGCCTCCCCAGTGCTGGGATTACAGGTATGCACCACCATGCTCTGTCTTGGCATGCTCAGTGCAGGGCCAGCACAGAATGTAGTACCAGGGATCAAAGCAGGGTAGCTTAGCTATCTCCATGGCTTTATTTTACATTTCTACTAACAGTGCACAAGTGTTAATTTCTTCATATATCACCATTTTTCCCAGTAAGTTATTACTTTATGAGTGATAGAAACAATACAAATTTCAAACCATGCTGCAGTGACCTTTTTGAAACACCTAAAAAAGCTCTCCTTTACGATAATTACAGTGTTCCATAATAGCTCTTACAATATCACGGACTGCCTTTGCCTTTGACACATTTGCTTGTGATGTAACCACCTCTATGTCCTTAACTTCCACTCCTGTTTCATCAGCCTCTTCCCCTTCATTCTCCTCTTGTACTGTTGGGAGTCTGTATTTTCTTGAATATTTGAGACAGCTTCACCTTGAACTTTCAATTTTCTCATCAGCTACTAACTGTGCGTGCTGAGATAAATCCTCAATCTTGGCTTCCCCAAAAGTTATGTAGTTATCTGAAGCTGGGCTCTTACAGACATCTGATTTTGTGATGACAGAGAAGATATTCTTAGACTTCCAGTAGTGACTCTAGTAACTCCTGTAACCTGTAGTTAGTTCCTTTCCTCTGCAGTTGCCCCCAAATGCCTCATGGCCAGCTACAGAAACAACAGATGCCCCAAAGCTACTTTGGAAGACATGCTTTGGCTGATGTAAGCTGCAATCATGGTTCCATTCCAGGTGACCCTGCATAGAATCCCTTCTGTAGCCATCCTCAATCAGGTCCATAAAGAGGCCTTTCTGTACTTTCTGTACTCTAAACAGAAAGTCTACTATTAAGCCCACATAAGCCTACCTTTTCTTCTACATGAATGTCCTCACTGTCTCATTACTGGGTCAGTCCACGCAATATACTCCTCAGGTGCACCGTAAGTCCTAATAAAGCCTCTTCCAGATAGCATTTTTTACCTACTCCTTATGTCTTTCTCAGCACATGCTGAGCTGGGAAACTAAAACCTGATGGCATCAAAGCCACAAGTGCTAAATGTGGCCAATAGCCACCACTGGTAACACTGAAGGCAGCTAGCAGCAGACAATGACAGAGGGCAACAGATTATCCCTGGAAGTCACCCATTTCAGTCACAAGAATTAGTCCTGAGGGCTGCTAATATCTGCCGGCTCCAGCTTCCAGGACAGCAGTAGAGGGCTGCTGACTCTTAAGAGCTAGATAGCTTCTGCCTTTCAAAGCTTGAGGATACTCCCACTTTGTCTATCAAAATGGAGTAAATGGGGGCTGGAGAGATAGCTCCGTGGCACAACTGACTGCCTGGCAAGGGCAAGGTCGTCAGTTTGAACCTTGCTCCTGTCAAAAACAAACAAACAAACAAACAACAAATCAAGTAAGTGAACTTTTAATCAACCTGTAATTAATGGACAGACAGGAAGTAAATCCATGCTGGAGCCCTATTTAGTCTTTAAAAATAAGAAAAGTATAAATGGACACATATTACAACATAGTTGATCCCTGAGAACACTATGCTAAGTCAGATAAGCTTGTCCAAAAGGGTATAGTATCCTGTTTGACTTGTGTAAGAAGCTCAGAGTAGTCAAATCAGAGAGAGAAGCAGAATGCAGAATAGCAGGGGCTGAGGAAAAGGCACAGAGACAGAATTAATGGTAGTAGTTTCAGCTTGAGAAGATAAAGAGCTGTAGAGATGGACAGTGGTGATGGGTACACATACAAAACATACACTGCAACCATGCTAGTATTAAAATAAACTTTTCCCACTTAATTTTTTATGAATGGGAACTAACAGTATAAATATAATTTCTTTAAAAAGATTCCTTCAAGACTGTTACTAATAAGCCAAGCGTGGTGGTGCATGCCTGTAATCCCAGCATTGGGAGGCTGAGGCAGGAGGATCAGTGCAAGTTCGAGACCAGCCTGGGCTACAAAAGTGAGCTCAAGGCCAGCCTGAACTGCATAGCGAGACCCTGTCTCAAAAAGACCCCCCCCAAAAAAAGACTATTACTAATAAAGAAATAAAATTGATGCTTTCCTGATATTAAACTGCCAAAGACCAAAATGAATTTTAATGACAAAGATAAGGATGTACACACTACCTTGACATCTGTGTACAGTGGACCCATGGGTTAGACTGGCCTCACATATTTTAGGCTTAATTTATGACCCAAGTCTTGAGTTATGGCCCAAATGACACCTGCTTGTGTAATTGTAAACAAAGACTCACGATGCCAGGAAAACATATCTGAGAGTATGTAAAATCAGTCTGATATGATTTTGGTCAGTTTTTTAATATAATTGCTGATTACTGCTAGTAAAATAGCCCCCCCAAAAGCTAGAGAAGATGGTAATGAGGAAGGCAATCATACTTTAAAAAAGAATGTGAAGAAATATGAGAATAGCATTTGCATGACTTATCTGGTTAATATGTGCAACATGTTGAAATCCACTATCTCAATTTTACAGAGAAAAGATTTATATAGGGAAGGTGTTACTTAAATTAGTAAATCATGTGCTGTAAGGTAAGCGTAAGGCAGATGGTAGACCATATTCTGAGTCTAAGATTTATGAAAAAGCTAGGGCTATAAATGCAAATCTCAAAAAGAATAATCTATCAATGAGTGGCAATGCTGAAACATTTCATGTTAGGGGTAGTTTCACAATTTTAAAGTGAGAACTGGAAACCTTTGTATAATTAGGCACGGTGAAACAATCAGTAGTGATAAAAGGGCTGCTGAAAATTATGTATACCACTTCAAAATTACACACAGAAATGGCTTTTGCGTTCATAAAGTTTTCAACTTAAAAACTTATTTTTCAACTGTGGGCTGGCAAGATAGCTCAGAGGTTAGAGTTCGATCCCCAGTACCACACGCTGTGCTGACCCTACCTCGGGGCACACTGAGCTGGCCACTGATTGCTCGTGAGGCTGAAAACAGGAGTATCACTAAGAGTCCAAGCTATGTAGTGAGACCTTGTATCAAGTATATACAAAAAAAAAAAAAGAGAGAAAAACATTTAAAAATTTTCAATTGTGATGAAACTAGCCTTTTCTGGAAGAAAATGCTTGGGAAGAGAAAAACTGCCACTGTGGGTGGTGACCTCACAGACAAAGCCTCTTTTGGCTTATCACTCTGACACCCCTAGAGTGTTCAGAAAACAAAGCTGTAAAGAATAGGCTAGGGGGGCTGGGGAGATAGCTCCATGGCACAAGTGCCTGCCTGGCAAGTGCAAGATTGTGAGTTTGAACCCTGGTCCTGAAAAAAAAAAAAAAAAAAAAAAAAAAAAATAGGGTAGGGGTCATGTAAAGATTTAGTGTAAAAGCCTGGGTAACTAGACTACTTTTTCTTGAATGAAGCAGGGAAGCTTTTTGTCCTACTGTTAACAAATATCTAGGGCTGGGGAGATAGCTCAGTAGAATAAGCACTTGCCTGGCAAGTATAAGGGCCTGAGTTTAATCGCTGGTTCTGCACAAAAAAAAAAAAAAAAAAGCAATCCTCAAAAGACAAAACAAGAAACACAGCCAGGCATGGTGGTGCACACCTGTAATCCTAGCACTTGGGAGGCTGAGGCAGGAGGATTGGTGCTAGTTCGAGACCAGCCTGGGCTAGAAAAGTGAGCTCAAGGCCATTCTGAACTGCACACCGAGACCCTGTCTCAAAAAGACAAAACAACAACAACAACAAAAATATCTAGAGGACAAAGGTTTACCACTCAAGGCTCTCTTCATCATGGACAATTCTGCTCACCCATGAGATTTGGAAGAATTAGCTAAAGAATTTCCAAGGCTCTTAGTCAAGCTTCTCCTCTACTGCAGCCTTTGGACCAGCAAGTTATAGCTAACTTTAAGAAACTGTACACCAAGGAACTGTTTCTGAAGTGCTTCCACATACAGATTTACCTTTAAAGAATCTGGGAAGGAACATTCCCACATCCTTTCCTGTGTGTGATTACCTGAGAAATCCGGGGCCAGTATCTTACTGGAAGAAAGTATGGCCTAAACTTATACAGGAGAAGGGCCAGAGAGATGGCTCAGTGGTCTACAGCGCCTGCTTAGGAAAGCTTAGGCCACTACAGGGACCACAGTTCGATCCCCAGCACCATATGCTGCACCAGCCTCACAGCCACAGCAGGCTGAGCCGGCCATAATAAAAAACAAACAAACAAACAAATAGACAAAGTTATACAGGAGAGGCATTGAAGGCTGTGTAGAAGAGTTTGAGCCTTCAGCTGACTGGCTGATGATGTCGCCACTATTGCACAGTCCTTAGGCTTACAGGTAAATAGTGACAATGCTAAAGAACTAGGAAAGGATCACTCAAAGGAACTGTCTCCAGAAGAACTTTAGCAACTCCGGCTGAGCAACAGAGAATGGCAGCTGAGGAGCTTTCTGAAGTAGAGGGAAGATTATCAATAATCAGTGCAGCAAAGCTCTTCTGAAATAAAGGAAATCCTAAAAAATGGACAGAGCTACAAACATTTGTAGAGAAGACCCACTTAGACAGAAAGAGCAATCATTTTATTCACTTGTTTAATGACAACATCACACTTGTTAAAGAACAAACAGAAACAGACAACCTTAAACAAGGTTTTAGTTCTGAAAAGGCTGCACCTTAGTGAGCCAGAAGCAGATCATTGTAAGCTACACTTTCTTAGGGAAAGAATACTAGAGAGCCAGACTCCTGATGTTCTTCTGGAAGCAGGCTCTTTCCAGACAATAACCACTTTCCATTTCATTCTACCGTCCTGCAAGACAAAGATGTCACCTTGAATGAGTTCAGTATCAACTGCTATTTTTAGTATATTAGTGCATTTTATAACTTTCTGATAAATTAATGGTGTTTCTGGTAAATTATGCCCACCAGACAATCCCCCCCTTTTTTTTTTATTATGAAAAGGTTTGTTAAGGGGTGCTTTGAACTCAGCAGCACTCAATTTATGGGTATTTCTACTATTTCTTATGGGAAAAATAGTCTTGACTTATAACCAACTGGAGTCACAACTAACCTTTATGAATGAATTGACTTTGCAAGTCAAACAGCTGCTGTACTTTCAGAAAAACAACAAATGGATCAGTCTTTAAACGACGGAATAAAAGCCTCAGTGCAGCTGCTGCTACTGCCACAGCCATGGTGCACCCCTGGGTGTAGGGGTACACTTCAACGTCTGCTCGCTTCTACAACTTTGTCTCATGCAGTGTGGAATCTGCTCTAATATACAGTGAATTTTGGAGGAAGCAGGGAATTTTTGTATGATACTACTTGAAGTATAAGTTGGTATAATATTTTGCAGGGTAATGTGACTAGAACTTTAAATATAAAATTCTACCATGAGCATGAATAAAAATGTTAAGGAATACATCTGCTATTAAAATTACCTCAACAGTTTAGTAATGGAAGGGATATTTTGGTGCAGGATGATAATTAGAATGTTCCTTGCATGTGTTTGGAGTCTGCTTATTTTTTGAAAGACATACATTATTTTTGTAGTTAACTTTAAAATAAAATTTGATTTTTGAAATTGAAAAAATAAAGCAGAGACATAGACCACAAATGCTAATATGAGGATAAATGGAGGTGGGAATATAGTTCAGTGGTGCAGCACCTGCCTAGAAAGCATGAGGCCCTGAGTGTGTTTTCTGGTAGCAAAAGACAAGAAAACAGACAAGAAGATAGCGCACTGGCTTACGTGCCTGCCTGGTCAGTATAAGGTCCTGAGTTTGATTCCTACCACCACATTGACAAAAGAAAAAAAAAAAAAAAATGAAAAAGAAACAACCAAAATGCTGTTAGTGGAAGCTTAGGTAAATAGGCTCTGCTGCCTACCTGACCCTCCAGAACACAAGCTCCATCAGACCTAGGCTCTTGTCTGTTCTATATCCACATCCTGGCACTGACAGCATAGAATAAAAGCTTAATAAATACTGTAGAATGAACAGGCATAGCATCATGTGAAACAATGAAACTAGAGACATGTCCAGGTATGGTTCCTACAGATCCTGCATCCAGCTGGGCTGTGCTAAGACTTGTTTTGTTTCTGGCCCTTGAGCAGAGAACTCCGCTCCCTTCCTTGCATTCTCACAGGAAAGACCCACCAGCTCCATCCTAACGTTGGTCTTGGGGAAGAGAACAACACACTCACTGGTTACTGTGAAGTTTTTAATAAAACACAGAATCTCAAGTACCTGAGAAAAATTAAGGAAGATCCTGGACACCTAACAGAAGAGAAAATTTTAAATCCATTGAATTCTAAGAATAAGCCTGATGACATCAGATTTCCTGATGAAGTGTGTAGGAAGGAAAAACCTAGAGAAAGTAGAACAGGCGGCCCATAGAGGTTGCTTCTTGATCCACAGAGCACAAAAGAAGGCCAAAAGTATCCAAGTTATCTGTTCACTGAATGACATATGCGCTTCTGTGTAAACAGGCAAAGAGTGAGTCAGCAGGACCCCCGGCATGGGATGGTGCAATCATTCTGTTGCTCCTATGGCTTAAAGCTTCCCAAAGGCTCCTACACACACAGGGGAGCTTTTTGAGGGTAAGTGGATTATGGGTGCATAATACTGAATTATGGATATGACAGCTGGACTGGCTTAGCACAGTTGTGATGGGGTTACTGTAGAGATAAGTTCCTCCCTGGGTGTGAGTGGCACTGGCCAATAGGCTTGTAGCCCGGATAGAATATAAGGGGAAATAAGGAAAGCAGGCTCACTACCTCCTGCCTGCCTGCACTACTCATCACTGCTTACTCACTGCTATTCCCTTCTGCCATAGCACCTTGCCTTGTAGCCGGCCAACTATAGACTGAAATGTACAAACTGTGAACTTTCCTCTTTTAACTCGTGCGTGTCAGATATTTTGTCCCAGCCGCAAGAAAAGAGTCTAAGGCAAGGGATATAGCTAAGCAGCACAGCACCCACCTGGCAAGCACAAGGTCCTGAGTTTGATTTCTCATTAATGAAGAAGGAAAGGGGAAGAGGAAGAAAAAGAGGAGGAAGAGGAAAAGGAAGAAGAGGAAGAGGAGGAAGAGGAAGAAGAAGAAGGGGAGGAAGAAGAGGAGAAAGAGAAGGAGAGAGAAAGAGACTAAGGTTCTGTTCATGTGATGATTGATGTAGGATGGCAACTAGACCAAATTATGTAATAAAAAAGACTGGAATGGAAATAGGCTACTGACAACACTACCTCTGCAACAATAATCATGGACTAGCAGCTGACAAAAAGAGACATAACAAAGACTTTCATAGAGTAGGAAAATCAGGTCGGCAGATGAGGTGGTTGTCAGGTTGTCAGTTCTGAACTCATGGTTTCAAATGTTGGGGTCTCTGAGGAGCAGCCAAACAGCCAAGAGAAGAAAACAAAATCCTAGAAACAAAAGGGTCAACACCAAGGTAAGCAAACAAGAGTTCATAGGTGGACACTGAAACTATGGGGCAGTGGCAGGGTTAGGGTAGAAAAAAAGAACATAGGGCCGATGAGATGGCTAGCGGCCCAAAGCACCTGCTTAGGAAAGCTTAGGCAACTGTAGGGACCGCAGTTCGATCCCCAGCACCACATGTTGTGCCAGCCTCACCTCCAGGACAGGCTGAGCCAGCCATAATCGTAAAAAAAGAAACAAACGAACATGACTTTTTTTGCAAATGCTGAGATCTGGGTAAATGTCCATGCCACTGGTTACCTACACAGATCAGGGGCTAGAAAACCTTGGTCATCTCCTTACATCCTCTGGGAGGCATGATTTGCTGTTCATTTACAATGAGCACATATTAATTTGTAATTAATAGCAAATATAAATCTGGAGAAGAGAGAACAGTGAAATAGAATAATAGTTCACAATCCAAAAAAAAAAAATCATTATTTAAAAAGCAATAAATAATATGCTTGCCTAACATATGCAGTAAAAAACTCTAAGTTCAATCCCACCATAGAGGAAGAAATGAAAGAAGGGAGAATAGGAGCAAGGGAGGGAGAGGGAGAGAGGGAGGGAGGGAGGGAAGGAGGGAGGGAGGAAGGGTGGGACAGAGTGAGGGAGGGAGGGAGACAGGCAGAAATACTAGAAGCAGTATTTTCTGGATGTCACATTGAACCTATTTATATGCATCACTTAATTATACTTTGTGGTCACAC
Organism: Myocastor coypus; assembly: GCA_004027025.1. Classification (NCBI taxonomy): domain Eukaryota; kingdom Metazoa; phylum Chordata; class Mammalia; order Rodentia; family Myocastoridae; genus Myocastor; species Myocastor coypus. The sequence continues at coordinate 19,058 of PVJA010023359.1, read as the reverse complement.
CTACACGCAAAATATATATATATATATGGAAGGTCAACTGGGCCTTAGTGAAACCTACAAGACTCCACAGAACCTACAGCGAGACAAATTTGACAGGTTTCATCAACTCACCAGATACTGGATGACCTGTGAATTCTAACCTCTCAGGGCTAAGACAGATATTGTCTACATTTTCAGATAGGAATCAACAGCATAGCTTCTTCAGTCTTTGTCCTTGGAGGGATCCACAATTCAAATATATATATATTTTTATAAAGCACAGTTTATTCTGGAAGGGCCCTAAATTTATGGCAATCCCCATAGTTATACCCAAAGAGAGCCAAATACACAAAATAATCCTTAAAGAGAGTATTCAATAAGATATAAACAAATAAACAAAAAACAAACCTGTAGTAAAAAGATGTTAAATGAACTAATGTGGAGAACAATGTCCAGAATCTTAAATGGCACACATGGCTGAGCATAGGCCTCCCAAGGTAGGCCAGTGACCTCTACTTATTGTCTCAGCCATGCCTGCTACCTCGCAGAAAAGGGAGGTATCAAACAGAGTCTACAAGTTCTGCTTCATAGCTCTCAAGATAAACTATCCCACCTGAAATGTGAGTAACGCATGGCTATAATCCCAGCATGTGTGAGCTGAGGCAGAAGGATCACAAGTTCATGGCCAGTCTTGACTACATAGCAAGTACAGTGCCCTGTGTCCTTGGAGTGCTCCTTCCTGTTTATACTGCGTTGGACTCTTACTTGCCCTGAACCTTTCCATGTACACCCTGATAAGTGCTAGCCATTTCCACTGGATTTGAGCTGGCTGTCCCCTCCCCCCTTGTATATAACCAAATCTAATGAATAAGAAGGGTTAGAGGGGTATGAGGTGAACTTTGTGTGTCATGCTATGTTCTATAGAAAGACATTTCTGCATTTCTGTAAATTCCAATAAGGAACACCTCCTCAATGAAGAACTAAGTATTCAGAAGAGAGTTTAATATTGCTGCAGCATCACTGGCTTTGGCAATATCATGATATTGAATGAATTTGTAGCTGGATGAACTGGATAATTTTGCACTTATGTTGTCTGAACTTCCAATTCTAAAATGAACTGAATCTCAACAACAACAATATTTTTAATTTGTTTTCATCCATACTTACTTACAAAAAAAGTACATTAACACAGAATCTTGGTCATCTATACTATTTCTTTTTAACTATGGTCATTGCTTTAAATTCCACTCCAAATAAAAGAACTGGAAGTGCTGTTTCTCAAAGACTTGTGGAGCAAGATCGAGCTACTTTACTAAGTCATTTAAAATGGTAGCTATAAGTGTGAGATACAATTCAATGGCTGAGTACCTGCCTATTTGGAGTTTAATTCCCAGCAGCAGAAAATAGGAATTGTGGTTCCACATGGTTTTATTTTGCCAATTCTAGGTTCAATGTTAAGCAATTTGTTCTCCTGGGAAGGAAGCAAGCAGTGGACATTCACTGCAGTCTTGGGTGACCCACAGTCCTCCCCAGAGATTCTGACTACCACCTAGACAACTGAAAACTGTAACATTAATCCAATACCAACAACGTGACCAACCTCAAACAAACTTTATACCATTAACATTAAATAAAATTCATAAAAGCAGGAAAAAAAAGCCAAAATATTCTTAATAAATACTATGCTATTTTCACTGTAAATGAAATATAATTTCTGCTTCCAGTACTGCAGAAACTAGTCTCTGGTCTAAAGCTGCTAAAATTCTGTCAGAAAAAGAGATGATCTAGCACATTCATTTGCCACAAATTCAAATGTCAAATGAAAACATTCAGTAAAATCCATCACTAGACCCATGACACTCCAGAGCATGAGGGCTCAAGATTATCTTAAGCCTCTACTTTCTCAGTTACCACTGAGCATGGATTGTTGATGACTGTGTCACTGCCATCTGCCTTGCTTCTGCGTTCATGCAATCTTAGACTTTTATTTAGTCACATGGCCACACACAAGGCAGACTACTACACTAGCCTCCTGGGAGCTAGTGTTTCAGCCAATGCAATGAAGGCAGACTCGTGTATAATTTTTGGGTCATGTTGTCTTATCTATGCCCCCCCTGAAATGCAGACATTGTGGGTGATGCATCCTCTCAGAACTTGCAGATGAATCTGCACTCTCAGGATGGCGGAGGAACATGACAGAATGTCACTCAACCCCTGATAATGTCACCAAGCAATATCACTACATTGACTTATACCTTTAGGTTTTTTGTCTCATGTAGGTCTATTACTATGTCCCTGACTTATTTTGAGAAAACTGTGTATTTTAATTTCCTCAGGTTCCTCTGCTATCCTGTGGAATTAAACATAATTTCTAGCTCCTACGTTATTGTGAACATCATGTGTTTTCAATAAGAAAGACCATACAGAATGTTAGGCAATCCATCAGGCTCCTTCTTTAGCAAAATAACTCACTTCACACATTCTGATGGACAATTTTAAAACTACAAATTATGGAGCTCTGCAGAGTGATGAAAAAGAGGTAGGCCATAAATGTCAGTCTGGCATTTTCTGCTGGCTGTGACTTACAGGTCATGAGTGATGGTACACCGGCTATTCTCACTTTCAAGCTCCTGACTGCAGGAATCACATCTTTTCCAGCCATCTTCTGTTTTAATCCAACTCCACCCAGGAGATCTCCAGTCCTGACCCAGAAATGGCATGGTTCTCCTGCAAAAAAAAAAGGTAATTGTTTAAAAAAAGCAAAAAGAAATTTTCCTTTCACTAAGACCATTTGTTCGTTGATTTAAAAGAACTTCCCACTTAACATCTTTATACCTGCCCATCATTAATGTTGGCTAGCCAATAGTGGTGAGACAGTGCTGATGACACAGTACTTTGGTCATGTCAAAGTGATAAAATGGGGGGAGTACTCAATACTACATGTCTGCCTAAAGAGCAGGCAAGAGTCACAGAATCACTTCATGGAGTACACCTGCTGCCACCAGTTCTGGACAACATATCTGGAAATGCATTCACATTCACAACCAATAAGTAGGCCACCTGCAGCAGAGCTCACCAAAAGGAAGTAGTCATGGCCAGAATTGAGAAGACATGATGACCAGATAAGACAGAGGAGTCAGGCTCCATTCTGAGATCAATATGGGGGACAAGATTCACCAGTTAAGTGATTTGATCAGATCACAGCTTTCCAAGAAACTCCAGTTTGCACAAAGGACAGAGGGGCTGGGGACAGGGACTGGAAGCTACAAAGTGGTGGCCTTCATGGGCAGTGAAGGACTAAATCGACATTGGCAGGTGGAGCACACAGCACTCTGGGATGGGCCTTGCAGGAAGTCATTCAAGACCTTCAGATTCTTACTATAGAAAGTATAGTAGGCTTATGGAAGGACAGAGGGATAGGAGATGTTGATTTTTGTTTTAGACATGCTATTGTTTGATATACTGAAATCCAGTTATGAAAATTATGCCTTATAAACATGATACAACCAAGTGGGCATGGTGACATGTGACTGTAATCCCAGCCTACTTAGGAGGCTGAAGCAAGGTCTCAAATTCAAGGCTTGTTTGGAAAGCTTAGGAATACACTGTCAAAAATAAAATAATAAGAACATAAATAAAGTAGGAAGGGGCTAGGGATATAGCTCAGTAGTAAGAGTGTTTGCTTTGCATGCATGCAGCACTAAGTACAATCTCAAGGTAATGAAATAAAGAGAAACAAAAAAGATGCAACAGACATCATAGCCTCATGAAACTTACTTGCAAGAGTGACACCTTTCATACTAGCTTTTCCCATTGACTGGATTTCCCTTCCTCTTGAGTGGTTTTCAAATGCACTGACACCATTGCCTGAAAAGTTTTAAGCTTATGAGTATATAGCTCTACCTCAGATAAAATTAAAAGTCAGTCATTTGGGAGGGAGACCTAGCAGTACAGACTCAAATACCCCTTCCCCATAAAGCCTTCCCTAATCACCCTGTGCAAATGCTTCTTTCTCCTACCTGGACCCTGACCCATCAACCTATGCTGTTCTCTAGTGTCCACATCCAACAAAGGTCATCTGGAATAATTTCTTTTTACCTCCAAGAGAACATATCTTGTCTAGCTCTGTACCCCAGTTACTTTGAACAAAGCCAAGCATCAATCTATTTATTAAATGAGTGAATGCATATACCCTATGGCAGAAAACAAGCTAGTGCATATAGGAAAAACACCAACATTCAGAGTAATCAAAGGAATAAAAATCTCAGAGAATGTAGCAGACCTGTGAAAGACCCCAAGGAACAACAATAGGTCAGGGTGAAGTGGGTAAAGATAAGCTAAGAAGAGTGAGAAAGCCAGAATTTACATGACAAATTTGAAAAAAAAAATAAGAACAGATTGGGGACTGGCCAAATAGCTCAGCAGATTAAAGTGCTGCAAGCAGGTGCAGGGGCCAGGAGTTCAATCCCCATGCCTGCGTTCCCCCCCGCACCCCATACTGAGATTGGAATTGAGACTGGGTGCCTATAAGCCCAGCTCTAGGGAGGCTATAAACAGGCAGATCACTACGATTCTGATCTAGTAGTGAGACCTGGACACCCTGTAGACCTTTCCCTAAAATATATATATTAAAAAAAAAAAAAAAAGAAAAGAAAGAACAGGTTGGCAGATGGAGAACTCTTGGAGGTCAGCAGGGATTGGTATGTAAGATGATCAAATACAGGTCATTGAAGATTTAGAGATCAAAGGTGTTTGAATTCCATTCTCTAAACAAAAGTTTTTGAGCAAATGTGACACTTGTTTAGAAAATTGTCATCCTACAGGGCCCATACAACAGATCAAAAGGGAGAAGGAAATTAAAAAACAAAATCTCTATATAAAACACCCTTACTACTAGTCCTTCACAAACTGCATTCCTGACTAACAAATTATTTGATTTTGACAACAGGGCCAGGAATATAGCCATGGCACAGTAGCTTTCTGGCAAGTGTGAGGTCATGAATTTGATTCTCAGTAATGAAAATGAATGAACACTGATGACACAGTAATACTGTAGTCAACTTACACAGACATGATAACTACACCCTATTTAGCATACTTATCTCCTGGCTTCAGAAATCAATCTTAATAACATTATGCCAATATGACATAATGAACTTGAGAACTTCAGATCTCAGCCTCCCAAATAACTGGGATTAGTCACATGTCATCATGCTCACTTTCTTCCATCATAGTTGTAAGTCATAATTTTCATAACTGAATTTTAGCATATCAAATAGTATGGCATTTTTAATAATGTAAACAATTTTTGCATCCTTACACATACAGTAATTGATTTACATTTCAGTAACTTTGTACAAAATAAATATAGTTCAGTTGGCACTTTTTGGGCTAGGTGTTTAATTTTCTTTTTAAGGATTGGCAGAAGTGTAATGTCAAGAATGGATCATGGGGCTGGGAGTAGTGGTGCACACCTGTAATCCTAGCACTTGGGAGGCTGAGGCAGGAGGATAAGTGTGAGTTCGAGACCAGCCTGGGCTACAAAAGTGAGCCCAAGGCCAGCCTGAACTGCACAATAAGACCCTATCTCAAAAAGAAAAAAAAAAAAAAAAATGGATCATGGCAATAGAGAAAGTCCATGCCCCAGATGTTTCTGTTCCTCTGTAGAGCTGCATATTTCAGATTTATCATAGTGTGCTCTTTGAGTCACTGTCACATTTTACATTATAATCTGTATTGTTCATGAACCAAGGGACAGACTCTAAAGCAGATTTATGTAGAGACAATCATAGGGGTTGAGGATGTAATTTAGTGGTAGAGTGCTGACCTAGCATGTGTGAGATCTGGTTAAATTAAAAAAGAAAAAAGTTGTAATTTCCTTTCAAGGTTTTAAAAAATATGTATGATTTTATCTTTAAATTTTAGTTTATTAGCATAGATTTGTAATACATAATATTTCATTTTTGTGTTAGATTGGTAGATGGGCATAACACATTCTAATTCCTTTTGTACATCCCCATCCCTTCATTCCCAAAAGCAAGGAAATCATGATAACCTTTTACATTACCAATATGACCGCTGAGGGAAGTAACCATTGATCTAATCAGTGGTTCTCAACCTGTGGGTCGCAACCCTGGCAGGGGTTGAACGACCAAAACACAGGGGTTGCCTAAAGCCATCGGAAAATACATATTTAAACCCATGCTATGCCATGGTGAAATGTTATGTATTGGAATTAGTAATCTGAAGTAGTCACCAAAATTATTTTTTGGTTTGGGGTCACTGAAACATGAGGAACTGCATTGTGGGGTCATGGCATTAGAAAGGTTGAGAACCACTGATCTAAATGTAAAAGCACATAAAGACAGAAATCAAAACTGTAATAACTTTAAAAAGCTACATGTGTAATTCTTTTTCAGTTGAAAAATAGCATGGCATAACCAGTACTTAACAGCAGATGTTACTAGTAGTATTGTTTTTGGAACCGGCAATCAAACTCAGAACCTTCTGCTTGCCAGTGAGTTGCCTTGTCACCTGTCATCTCTCATCTCTCTGACCTTCTTCAGGGGCAAGGGAAATAGCTCAGAGGCATAAGTGCCTGCCTGGCAAGTACAAGGTCCTGAGTTTGATCCCTGGTAAAAAAAAAAAAAAAGTAAATGCTGCCCAGCAGGGCAGAGTGCACAATCCCAGCATTCTGGCCACCGACACAGGAAGATTAATGAGAGTTGAGGTCAGCCTGAACTGTATAGTGAAGCTCTGTCTCAAAATGACAAATAAATGCTGAGCATATCAAGCAGGTGCTACATATACATCACAATGAAGATAGCAAAGCAGCTTCAAATTCAGAGAAAAACTGGTAAACCAATTTATTTCCCCTTCTCTAGCTTTTATTACGAATTTTGAGAAAATATTTTTTATTGTTCTGGAATAAGAAACTGATTGGCCCCCAATTTGGCAAGCATTTGCTCTAAACAACTTAAAGTCGAATAATTTAGGGTCAAATGGCTTTATAAGCGTGGACAAATACGATCCAGAAAAGACATTAATAATTGCAAATTTCACGCCTAACTTTAGAAATGGGATTTACATCAAGAGATAACTGCACCTTCTTCACAGCACAGGAGATGTATCTGAAAGGAGTAAGAGAAAAACATGTCTTTCTTAGAAAGACTGAATAAGGGTTTGATGCCGGCAAGAGAGCTTGCCAGCAAGAAGGGGCAGATGGTTCTTTAATTCCCGAGTTGAGCTGAAAATGGGTCTGTGTAGGCCCAGGGCTGGAGACAGAATTTAATCCTAAAAGACGAAATGCACTGACCAGGAGAAGACGCAAAGTCCTCAAGTCCCTGAGAGAAAAACAGCAGGGAAGATGGCAGAGAAGCGGCAGGCAGACCGGCAGGCAGGCAGGCGCCCAGCCAGACGTCCCAGGACAACGGCGTGGGAACGCAGACCCCTGAAAACACCCCGGGCCGGGCTACGGCGGCCTGGGCGGCGGGGCTCGAGGAGGCGGCGGACAAGCCTAGGCCCCGCGCGGGCCAACCGGGGCTCAGAAGGTGGGGCGAGGGGAAAGCCGGCAGCACAGCGCTGCGGAATTGGGGGCTCAAGCTCCGGTGATCATGGCCTGGTGGAGCCTCCGCCCGGGAGACCCCGCCCCTCCCGCGGGCCCGACGCCCCCTCCCCGCTCGGAGGCCCCCCACACGGCGCGCCCGTGGCCCCTTCCTCTCCTGGAGCCACTGCACCCATCTCCTCACCTGTGGTTCCCACCTGAAGAACAACGACCTGAACGTACGCCGGCAGCGTCGCCTAAGCAATATTGCCGGAAGTCGCTCCCCGCCGCCTAAGCGTCCCAAGAAGCTCCGCCCTCGGCCGCGCTGATTGGCTGGCGCGGAGCCACACGGCGAGTTGCTACCCGGTCTCAGTGGTCTTTGGGCGCCCTCATAGGAGGGGGCGTAGGAGCCGGCCCTCAAACGAAAGCTGGTGCTGGTCCGCTCTTGGAGTATCCGTCCGCATCCCTATCAGCAGTCTAGAGCTTGTTGTCCGCTCATTTTAAGGCGTAGGGCTTGCTGGGAACGCCCTAGGAGAGCTGCGTCCACGCGCGGTGGGTTCTTTCTCCAACTCCGAGCTAAGGCGCGAGCCCGCCGGCCATAAGCACTCTGACCGGAGGTGCGTTGGGAAGAGACTTCCGGCCTGGCGGCAGCTCCCTACCACTACCGACGGCTTGGTTCCTATGCTCCTGGAAAGGCCCTCAGCATATGGGACTTGGCGTTTCATGTGTAGTAAACAAATAACGTATAAATGTTCAACTTTAGTATTTTTTAAAGGACAAGGCCTTTTATATTTGAAACATGTCAAGAATATATGTGTTTGGAATTGTTTTGGTAAATTATTTCTGATGTACTTAATAATGTCTCTTGACTACGTGCTTTTATTTTTGTTGGTTTTAATTTTTTTTATTTTTATTTTTTTTTTTTTGTCTTTTTGAGACAGGGTCTCGCTATGCAGTTGAGGCTGGTCCTGAGCTCACTTTTGTAGCCCAGGCTGGTCTCGAACTCTCACCAATCCTCCTGCCTCAGCCTTCCGAGTGCTGGGATTACAGGCGTGAGCCACCACGCCCGGCACGGTTTTAATTTTAATGAGTAGATAATTTCATATTACACCGAGTGAAAAAGCCCATCCACTTACTGTTGATGAAAATTTAAAAATTATTTTTACAAAGTTTAATATTTGATTGGAAATTAAGCCATTACAAAATTACTTCTGTGAGTACGAGTTATATTCTTAACCCCTCATTCTGATTTTGAGAAATTTAAGACTATAAAAAAGTATAAAAATAAGGTATTCCTATGCCACAATCCAGAATTAGCTAATATCTTCATATACAGTATTTGTATGCTTGTAATTTTGTGTTTTTGGTGGGACCAGGATTCAAACTCACAACCTTACACTTGCCAGGCAGGTGCTTGCACCACGGAGCCATCTCCCCGGCCCCTGTATGCTTGTAGTTTTTAAGGGAAATAGATTTTATATAAAAAACTGAAGGGGCTGGGGAGATAGCTCTGTGGCACAAATGCCTGTTTGACAAGTGCAAGGTCATGAGTTTGAACCCCAATCCTGCCAAAAAATAAAAAACCTCGCAGCTCACTGCTAGCAAATTTGGACTTATTTACATACACACTTGTATCCTTTACCAATATAAAATAATGAACTACATAAAGGAATCTTTAAATTTACAAATGATGTACCATTCTGCAATTCGATTTTTTCTCTCTCATTTTTTAAATTTTTCAGTTAAACATGTGCTCTTACCTATTGTGTGTGTGTGTGTGTGTGTGTGTGTGTGTGTAGTTCAATCATAATTTTCCATTTTGTTCTGAACATTTAAGTTGCTTCCAATATCTGCTACTACAAGTTAGGACACTTTAAGTTTCCTGTTATGTATTTCTTCAGCATACACACAAGTAGAACTACTATGCCTTTTTGAATTTGTTATAAGGAATAGTTTCCCTACTCCAAAGGTGATAAACATTGTATTATACAGGCTTTTCATAGGTCTGTCTTTAATTTGTATGGATTTTACATGTGCATAGCTCATAGTCTGTTCTTCCCTCTCAGAAAGCAAATTACTTCCAAACACTTCCTAAAAGCCTTACTGTTTCCTTATCTCCTAATTCCATCTCTTTTCATGTTCCATGTTCCAAGTTCTAATGCTTAGGACTCTATCTGGAGTCTCTTCTGTTCTGCAAATGCTACCTATTTGTAGATGATACAGTACAGATATTCTCATTTGATGAGCAGCTTGTTTATGGACCATTCAGATTCACCACCAAGGCACTGTGTTTGGACTTACAAACCCACTGCTTGGACTTATAACCTACCTCTCTCTCTTTTTTCTTGGTATGGTTCTGTACTTTTTGTTTATAGAACTTCAATGTCTTTTCTATACAGTGTATCCTGCTTAGTACTGTAATTTTTGCTAATTGCTCTGTGTTGTAGTTTTGTATTGTTATACATTACACTACTTCATGTAAGAGTTATACAAGTGAAAGCCAATTCATCAAGTTGGAATATCTTACCATTTCTTTTGTCCTGAATAGTGCATGTACTACATACAGTTCTTCATTTAACAACCAATTAATGACCTAATCATAGGATCTTGGTTGTTAAAGAATTTCTGTATGTTATTTCTCTTCCTTTCTAATACACCTTATTTTTTTTACTAGAGTGACGAAGGTCTCCAGATGTATTCTCAAAGCAGTAACAGGCCTCTATTTTCTGTTCCCAGTTTTAGGGAAATGAACCTACAGTTACAGTCTTACCCCCCCTCTTTTTTTTTTTTTTTTTTTTTTTTTTTTTTGGTTTTGCACAGTCTTCATCATACAAACTCTCTCCCTTCAGTATGCATTGTTGGTGTTCTGCAAGTTTTTAAGTATTTGTTGTAGTTCACATCACCTGCAGTACTCTGCTTCAAAATGTTCTGATGCACTGTGAAATGCAATATTTAGGTATAAATTTTCTTATTTAAATGATAATTTTAAAGGGCGTGAATTTTCTGGTATGTAATATGGTGTGACTTCTTGCCGAAAGCTTGCCCACATTCACTACACTGATGAGGTTTCTTACCTGTGTGTACTCTCAAATGCAGAAATAGAGTTGAGAATTGGGAGAAAGCTTTCCCACATCACTTACAGTCATAGAGTTTCTCACCTGTTAGCTTCTCACATGGACAGTGAGAGATGAGTACTAACTGAAAGCTTTTCCACATACATTGCATTCATAAGCCTTATCACCTGAATAAATTTTCACGAGCACAATAAGAGATGAATTTTGCAAGGAGGCTTTTCTATGCTTATTACATTCACAGGGTTTTTCGGGTGCTTTGTGAAGGTACTTCTGGATAGAAGTTATTCCATGTTCATCACATTTATTTATTTATTTATTTATTTATTTATTTATTTATTTATTATTTGGTCTTTTTGAGACAGGGTCTCGCTATGCAGTTCAGGCTGGCCTTGAGCTCACTTTTGTAGCCCAGGCTGGTCTCGAACTTGCACCGATCCTCCTGCCTCAGCCTCCCAAGTGCTGGGAATACAGGCGTGTGCCGCCATGCCCGGCTTATTTTATTATTTTTTTTTTCCTTTTGCAGGACCAGGAATTGAACTCAGGCCCTTGTGCTTGCCAGGAAAGCACTTATTCTACTGAGCTATCTCCCCAGCCCCCATGTTCATTACATGTAAAGAGTTCCTCTCCAATTTGAATTTTTTTATGCTCAGTAAGATTCTATTTGCTGCTGAAGTTTTGCCACACTCCTTACATAGGAAGACTTCTTTCCTATGTGAGTTCACTGGTATCTAATGTGATTTGACTCCTAAATGAAAACTTTGCACTCAAAAAGTTTTCCTCCAGTGTGAATTTTCTGATGAATAAAGAGGTTTTCCTTCTGGCTAAAAGATTTTCCACAATCATTACATTCAAAATGCTTCTCTTCAGTGTAAGTGTTCTGCTGTTTGATGACAAGCTGATTTTGGCCAAAGGCTTTTCCACATCTGCTAGCATTTAAAAGTCTTCTCTCTGTTATGAAGATGTTAAATAGAGCCACTGAGATTACAGCAGGCATTTCAACACAAATTTTAAATGCCACTAGAACCTGGGATGAGGTATTTAAAGCTTAAAAACAAACACCTTACAACTCAGACTAATATGTCCTGCAAATTTTTCTTTCAAAACAGATGGAGAAGTGAAGACATAACAATGAACAATAAGAGAAGTGTGCACAGCAAACCAATGCTCCAACAAGTATTCAAGAATATCCCAGAGACAAGAAAGCCAAAAAATGTATATGGAATGTGTACATCCAATAAGGCAAGTAGCTCCATGAAAAAAAGGAAAAATAAAGGAGTCATCAACAGAAAAATTGAATAAATCAATACCGTAAAAAATAACTGTCAGTGTAAATAGCTTCAACTTCCCAATGAAAAAACACAGATTTTCAGAATCGATCAAAGAACAGCATTCAGAAGTCTCTTGCATTTAAGAAACTTACTGAATCCAAAAAGAAAAATTCAGAGACAAAAAAATCAAAGGTTGAAAATAATATTTTATGCACCACAGCCCTGAAAGCAAATGGAGGTAGTAGTTTTATCTCAAAGAAAACTTAAAGCTAAAACTGAGAAGAGGCAAAAAAAAAAAAAAAAAAAAGGTTACTAGTTAAGAAAATAATTCAACAGAAATAGAAAGCTCTTGTAAGTATACATGCACCAAATACTGGGACACTTAACTTCATAAAACATGAAATAAACACCAACATAATCATTGTGGGTGACCTCAAAATTCCACTTTGACATAGATCAACTAAAAAAGATCAGTAAAAATCAGAGCTGAACTACACCTTTGAACAAATGGACTTCATAGATAGCTAGAAAGTGTTCTACCATACTACAACAGAATATACACTCAACTCAGAGGCACATGGAGCTTTCTCCACAATAGATCACATATTAGTCTACAAATCTTGCTGAAATAAATACGAAACAATTGAAATTAACCCATGTACATGTCAGACCATTATGCATTGAAACAAATCACAAAAGTAACCACAGAAAATTTATAAGTATATCTGGAAAGTTAATAAAGCACTTTGGAACAACAGTAGGCCACAGGAAAAAAAAAATTATACAGTTTGTGGAATCAAACTATGGGACACAATGACAGCAGTATTGTTAGGGTTATTGCAGCCAATTCTCATAAAAGCAGAGCAAGCTCAAATGACCAAATGATGGACATCAGCATATTCTAAAATAACGATAATCCAAGCCTAAATCTAATTCAGTAACGAAAAATCACAAGAATTAGAATATAAATTAATGAAGTTGAGACTAAAAAAAAAAAAAATAGGTTTCAACCCACAGATAAAAGGATAGTTCAATACATGCAAATTAATAAATGTAATATATCATGTAAATAGAAGTGAAGACAAAAACCACATGATTGTACCGATGGATGTGGCAAAAGCTTCGACAAAATCCAAAATCCAACACATATTTTGATAAAGGGCTAGTTTATCAAAACTAGAGAGATAGTTCAGTGGCATAAATGCCTGCCTGGCAAGCCCAAGGTCTAGAGTTCAATCCCCAATCCCCAGTTCCAAAAAAATCACATTATAATAAAAATCCTAAAGAAAATAGTTGTAGAAAGACCTTACCTCAATCTGATAAAGCCATTTGATACCCCAATGGCCAACATCATATTAATGGGGCAAACTAGAAAGCAGGAGGGCTAATGTGAATACCCCATGGCTTCCCACCCAGAGTTTGCCTCAACTGGCTACCCCGAGCTGAGTCTCCATTTGAAAATTCTCTAATGGCATGACAGGAGCAAGATTTTGCGGACTGGGGACAAGGGCTCTATTCAGAGTCTGCATCTTTGGCCTGTACTTTGTTGATCCTGAGCCTTGGTTTCCCACCATCGTGTGAGGGAGGCTAACATTTGGAGGCAGTCTCACATTGTCCAGGGTTGGGTTTTCAGTTCCTCAGACCCAGATCCTGCTCCCACCTCCAGGTCTCCTATCTGGGTAAAGTTCTTGGTCGCTAGCTGTTTTAGGGGCTCCCTCTTCCTCCAGACGTCCTAGGGACTTACTGACATTATTGTTCCCTGGACAATTACAATATCGTGTGCTGCTCTTCCACTATTTATATTTCAGTCCATCTCTGCTCTCAAAAAGTAAAAATAGAAACAAAAACCTCAGTTCCTTATGAAGACTAAATGCTCTCTGAAGGTAAAGATTAAAGTTGTATTTTATTTATTTTTCAGCCCTGAAAGTGTAACTCTTACTGCAGGAGGACAGATACTGCACACAGGTGGCAAACCCATATGTAAGTTCTTGGTCTAAATGCTACCACCATTCCTGGCATACTAGGAATAAGTCCAGACTCCAGAGTCACATCAGATATAGTATCACAGTTAGTACATGGTATTTATGATTATCACCAGGGTGAGAGGCTTATTTTGCTTCATTATTGCTTTATTGCTTTATATGGGAGCTTAGCAGTGAAATAAATGAGCAGTAATTGTTAGAGACCTTGGCCACAGGGCCTCAGACTCATAGCAGATAAGAGCTGTGTGTTTATGACGCACATACATTGTGTACACAGACCAAGGATCTAGCCCTTCCTGAAGTTCTGACTCCATATATGGCCTTATGTTTCACACACAATAGCTGGGTCTGTCCCAGTCGTCCTTGGAGCCTGGAGGAGACATGGGGGCAGGGGTACAGAAGAGAAATATCTCTCCTTGCCCACTAGTGTGTGACCATACAGGGTGGGCTTTGAGACCAAGGTATCAACCCAACCATAATCTCATGTATGTTGAACCTCAGAGTCAGGGTTGGCTTGGGCTTATTTCTGACCAGCTACCTGAGGACCTCTGCTCTTGTTCAGAATGACTGTGTACTGTGTACTGGAGTTGACTGACCATGTCTTCATGGAAGGACATGAAGCCCCTGCCTCTGGGTGTCATAAGCAGGATAATGGAAGGGAATCTTTTGGGGAGGGAGGACGTGCATGGAAAGCCAGCAGAGCAGAAGGCCAGGAGGAATGTAAAATTGACAGGGAGGAGCTACGTGTTACTGACCTCTTGGGCAGAAGGTATGTGTGACTGTCATGCCACTAATCAGAGCTGAAAGGCAGGAGAGAAAGCATAACACGGGAGTGTGTTGGTAAACTGGTCACCCACTATCTTGGTTACTTTTCTTGCATTGCTGGAACAAAAATATCCAACATGCAAGGTAAAGAGGGAAAGGTTTATTAGCAGGCTCCAAGTCAGGGTGGTGGTATGGCACAGAGGTAACACCTCCAGGGTGGCAGAATCCAGAAAAAGCAGCAAGAGAAAAGAGGGATCTTAGGCAAGGTTGCTCACACCTGTAATTCCAGCACTTGGGAGGCTGAGGCACAAAGATCATTGTGAATTCAAGACCAACCTGGGCTACAAAGTGAGCTTAAGGCCAGCCTGAACTGCATAGCGAGGCCCTGTCTCAAGGGGCAAAATCAAAGGGGAGAAGAGCAAGCTTCTTTTCCTCCCTTATGTTGTGATCAGGCTACCACCTTTAGGGTTGGGGTATGTAGCACTCAGATCATCTCCATGCCCTCTTCTTGTGCTGCCTCAGGATGTTTACAAAGTGAGCATCCTGGCCCGTTGCTTGAGTTGCTTAGTTAAGCTTCTCAAGTTGACAGAAAGTACCAACCATTTCACCCATCCATTGGTGAGCTTGAAAGATTGACAGAGGGGACTTGAGAGTGTCCACTTGGAAGCAAAAGGTCCCAGGGCACTGTGGACTCATGGAAAAGTTGGAATGCCAGGTGGTATGGAGGATAATGGCATGGAGGATAAAAAAGTTTGCTAGGAGACAAAATTTAATTCTATCTACCAAGAGACCCACAGGGGCTATTTCTCAACCAAGCCATTAGGGAGACTCTGGAAGAAGAAAAGACACTTAGAGCAATATGCCCAATTGATATCCTGAGAAGCAGGAAACAAGCAACAGAGCCCACGGAGGGCTGCTGTCTGGTGTAAGTCCCGAAAAGCTGGGATATTCACCTGCAGATAGCAGCTTCCTTTGTTGGTGCCCTGTTTATTGATCTCTTGCTTGGGATGTTAAGGGTTGTCACCTCCCCTGCTCCTTGGTTATCTGTTAGTATCTGTATGAACCTAGTGTTAGGCAAATGGTAGAAGACATAGTGATTTGTATTCTGTAAAGTAGTCTTGCACATTCTGTACCCTTCTTGTAGCCCTCAATAAAAGCTAGCTGTTTCTGTAGCTCTGGGCTCACTTTGAGAGAGACAAATCTCAGTGAGTCCTCCGAACTAAATTCATTGGGTTTCTTGTTGTTCCTTTTGGCACCAACACCAGATCAATACAACAGACACTAAGTAAGAACTCTGGTTTTCATTTATAATATCAATGTAAGGAAGAAAACTAAGGGCTGGGGAGATGGCTCAGTAGAGTAAGTGCTTACCTGGCAAGTACAAGGTCCTGAGTTCAGTCCCCAGTACCCCTCCAAAAAGAAAGAAAACTAAGTCAGATATAAAAATTACATGTTTGGTTATATAAGTCTTGCTTCAACTTGGCCCTAACAACCCAGCAGAAAAATTTAACCACAAAGCATAAAAAGTAAAGCCAGATTAGTATGCTGAGCTGTAAAGGCTCAAGTCAACAGCTTCTGACATTGCCAGTTCTTCCAATAACCGACTACTATTGTGGAATATTGCTCTACATATACAGCTACTTTCTCTTAGTTCAGTGAGAAGAAATATTTGTACCAATAGTGTTTAGAAGAGTTACAATGTATGCACCCTGTACTCTGAACAACTACTATGAAGACAACAATATGTATTGTATCAATTATTGTGGCTGTCCTACTAATGTGTTTTGAAACTGTCTCAATATTATTTCTTTTTTTTAATAATTTTTAAATTTTTTATTTATTATTTTTTTCTTGTTTCAGAACCCTTGTTTGTTTTTTCACTCATTTTCATGGCCGGCTCAGCCGGCCCCGAGGGCAGGGCGGGCACAGCATGTGGTGCCGGGATCGAACCGTGGTGCTGGGGATGGAACTGCGGTCCCTGAAGCCGCCCAAGCTTCCCCAAGCAGGCGCTTTAGACGGAAATGAAAAAAAAGAAAACTAAGAGAGAAGCAGTTTGAACCAGAAACTCTCAAGGATAGGCAGTTATCCTTGGGGAAAGTGGAAGGACAAATGGCTGGACATAAAAAGTTTTACTAAATCTAAACTTTCGGCTGTTTAACTGTTTGATTCTCATCCAGTGGATGTTTTTGTTTCATAGTTTAAATATCTGCTCTTCAGAGCCTGTGTGCCTTTTTCCTTACAGTTTAATTATTTACTTCTTATAGAGTCTATGTGCTTTTTGCCCAGTTTATTGTGTGCTTTTGCCATGAATGTAAACATTCACCCCTTGGGCAGGGATGTAGCTCAGTGACGCAGTGCCTGCCTAGCAAGCACAAGGCCCAGAGTTCCATTCCCAGTACCAAAAAACAAAGTAGTGAAAAGACCTAACCATTCAACCCTTATACAGCCTATGCACTTTTGTTCCACAATTTAATCATTCATTTCTGGTTAAGTTCACCACAAAAATATCATAGCTGTTTCAGTCCAGTCTTCAGACAGGAAGGCTTATCAGCAATAGCCCCTTACTCCCTGCAGTGCTAGAAGCTATAGTCCCAGGCACCAGCAGATCTGATGTCTGATGAGGACCCTTTCTTGGTATACAGAGAGTACTTTCTTCTTGTGTCACCACAAGGTGGGTGGGAGCAAGGACCTTCATTATAAAGGCAGTAATTATACCCACAAAGCTCCACACCACATCCTAGCCACCTCCCAAAGAGCCCATCCAGTAATGAGGGAGGACACCACCTTGTGTAGTGAAGCTGGCACTCACTAGGTTAATTATACAGCTAAACGACCTGGAAAAATTAGTGTAGCTAAATTCCATAAAGAGATGGATGGCTCTGTGAGCAGATGTCAGTGGAGCCTAGCAGGCTCGGAAAGTTCTAGAAGACTTTTTCTTCACCCCTTCTCGCAGTTCTGTCTCTATAACCATGCCTGACATCAACTTTCCAGTACAAGGCTATCATCAAATAGGAATGATGTAAAAATAAACACAAGGCCCTGTCTCTGCCCTTGGGAAGATGTTAGTCCGTGAAGACACCTGGAAATAAACCTGCCCTTTCTCTGACTTGGATTATGAGGGGCTTTGGTCATGGTCCCATGTAGCTTCTGCTTCACTAACACTGTCACTTTGACCTCAAGGTTGGAGACACAAACTCCATAGTGATGGCCTACTTGGCCAGCTGGCTTGTGTCCAGTGCTGTGCTGGTAAGGAGGTGCTTTAGGAGAATGTCAGCAGTGTAAGCAACCCTTATTTATGGCATATGCCCATTTCCATGTTGTGCGTTCTCTAGTCCTGGCCCATTTTCCACTGCTCACTGAGGAGGAGGTTCCTTGGCCCTCCCCTTGGCCCTGACTTTGTTTATGAAGTTCTTGCGGTTTCTTTTGCCATTGGTTTCTAATTTCACTGCATCATGTCCTGATAATGTACAGGGGATGATTTCAATTGCTTTTCATTTACTTAAGCGTGTTCTATGAGCTAGTATGTGGTCTGTTGAGATCTCCCAATACAAATGTACTATTGCTTATTTGATTTTTCATGCCTGTTAATATTTGTTTTATGTAGCTTGGTGCACAGGTATTTGTCACATATTTATTTATGATCGTTACCTTTTCCTCTTGGATTATTCCCTTTATTAGAACATGGTGATCTTCTTTGTCTCTCTTAATCAGTCTTGTCTTCAAATTCATTTGGTCTGCAAATAGAATAGCCAGACCTTTTTTTTTTTTTTTTCTGGGTTCCTGTCACAGAATGTATTGTTTTCCACCCTTTAACTTTCAGCCATTGGATTTCTTTTTGAAATAAATGTGTTTCTTGTATGCAGAATATTGATCAGTCTTTTTCTTGATTTATTCTTCCAGTCTATTTCTTTTTTATTTTTTTTTTTCTTGTTTCAGAACTTTTGTTTGTTTTTTTTTATTTTTATGGCCGGCTCAGCCTGCCCTGAGGGCAGGGCTGGCGCAGCATGTAGTACCGGGGATTGAACCGTGGTCCCTGAAGCTGCCTAAGCTTTCCTAAGCAGGCGCTTTAGACCACTGAGCCATGCTGCCGGGCCCCCAGTCTATTTCTTTTGATTGGTACATTCAGATCATTTAAATTGATGGCAATATCAAGATACATATTGGCTTATTTTTCTCATATTATTCTCCTGTTGTTGGTTCCCTATCTTTCCTTTGTTTAATTTCTTGCCCTGACTGTTAGCTTTTTTGGGGGGCGGGGTGCTGGTGTTCCTGTGCTTGTGGTATCTGTTTTCCATTTCTCATATTTCCTTACAGCATTCCAAAGAGCTGGTTTGGTAGTCATGAATTTCATTAGTTGTTCTTTGTTGTTTAAGTTGTTTTTCTTTCTTTTTTTTCTTTTCTTTTTTTTTTTTTTTTTTTTTTTTTTTTTTTTTTTTTTTTTTTTTTT
>PVJA010023358.1:0-33122 GCA_004027025.1 Myocastor coypus | reverse complement strand
TTTGTGGTGTAACTTAGAGCCCCTTGACTCCCCAATAGTTAAAAATATGTTTTAGTGTCTCTACTTTTGTCATGGGTTGCATGGGAAGTGGTAGATTGGAATTACTTTATGGAGATTCCAATGATGTAACTTTGGGATTACAAATACTGCCTCCGCGGATCAAAATGAGGACCTAAAAGGGACTCTTACAGGAATCTATCCATTTCATCTGTGTCTTCAATTCTGTGAGAGTAAAGATTCTCAAAGTAGCTATTTATGATCCTCTGAATCTCTGCTGGGTCTGTAGTAATTTCACCCTTTTCATTCCTTATTGCTTGAATTTGAGTCCTTTCTTTCCTCTTTTTGATGAGGTTAGCTAGAGGCTTATCAATTTTATTTAATGTTTCAAAGTTTTTTTTTAATTTTTTTTAATTTTTAGAATTTTATTTTTTTTCCATGTTTCAGAACTTTTGTTTGTTTATTTTTATGGCTGGCTCAGCCTGCCCTGAGGGCAAGGCTGGCACAGCATGTGGTGCCAGGGATCGAACTGTGGTCCCTGCAGCCGCCTAAGCTTTCCTAAGCAGGTGCTTTAGACCACTGAGCTGTCCTGCCAGTGGATTTTGCTTCCTTATCCACTCTGCCAGTCTATTTCTTTTAATTGGAAAATTGAGTTCATTTACATTTATAGTAATATAGGCCAAGCCCAATGGATATCCTGAGAAGCAGGAAACAAGAAATAGAGCCCAGGGAGGGCTGCTGTCTGTTACAGGTCCCGGAAAGCTGGGATTTACAACTGCAAATAGCAGTTTCTCTTGCTGTTGACCTCTTGCTTGGGATGTTAATGGCTGTCTCCTCCCCTGCTCATTTTTTATGTTAACATCTGTGTGAACCTAGTGTTAGGTAAATAGTAGAAGACATAGTGATTTGTAATCTTTATTCACCAAAGTAGTTTTGTACATTCCTTAGCCTGATTGTAGCCCTCAATAAAGGTGAGCTGTTTTTGCAGCTCTGGGCTCACTTGGAGAGAGACAAGTCTCAGTGAGTCCTCTGAAGCTTATTCATCGGGTCTTCTCGTCGTTCCTTTGGGCACTGACACAGAACATTACAACAATGTTGATGGTTATAATGGAAGTGTATTGACTTACAATTCACATGACTTTTACTTACTACTATTTACCCTTTTTTTCCTCGGGTGTTTAATTGAGTACCCTATTTGGTGGGATCTTTCTGTTCTCATTTCTTGAGTTTGAGTTGTTTTGGTCCCTTTGTAAAATATTTTTTAGTATACTGTGTAGGGTTGGCTTTGACATCATGAAATTCTTTCATTGTCCCTTGTCATGAAAGTATTTCACTTCTCCCTCGTACTTGAAAGAGAGTTTTGCCAGGTATAACAATCTGGGCTGAAATTTGTTTTCATGGAGGACTTGAAGCATTCTACTCCATGTTCTTGACATCATGGTTTGTGAAGAGAAATCTGCTGTTATTCTGATGGGTTTTCCTTTAAATGTGATCTATTTCTTTTCTCTAGCAGCTTTTAATATACTATTCTGCTGAATTTCTGGAATCTTGATTATTATATGTCTGGGTGTGTTTTTACTTGGGTTGATGTTATTTGGGGTTTTGTATGTTTCAGTTATCTGTATGTCCAATTGTTTTTTCATATTTGAGAAGTTTTCTGCTATTACTTCTCCCCACATTCTTTTTATATCATTTGTGTCATCTCCTTTCTCACTGATTCTTATTAATCTCTCGTTTATTTTTGCATTATCTTGCAGATGTTGAATTACTTTTTCCCTGCATCCTAATTGTTTTTAAGGGATCCTTTCTTACCTTTGCACTAGCTGTGATGGTGTCTTCAAGATCTGAGACTATCTTTACTTTCATTCATACGGTTTTGCCAGCTTGTGATTGAGATTTTATTTTCTTGTATATCTCTTTGAAACTGTTTCATGCGATCTATTTCTTCCCTGTATTGCTCAATCAGGGAATCCATCATTTTTCTATTATCCTCTAATTTTTTTTATCAGTTGTCTTCTTTAGTAGTATTGAAGTCTCTCATTATAGTTATTGTTTCTCTCCCTAGTTCAGAGATTATTTCTGCTCTGTTCTCCTCTCTTTCTGTAGTTGTTCCCCTACTTTAGATGCTATTAATTTAGAGATATCTTTTTTTAACTTCAGAGGTTATTTCTGCTCTGGTTTCCTCTATACTTTTCTGCAGTTTTTTTCCCCCTTGAGAGTCTATTAATTCATACACTTCTTTCTTCACTTCAGATGTTATCTCTGGTCTGAGTTGCTCTGTACGTTTCTGCACTTGTCTTTCTACCTCAGATGCTACTGATTCAGAGATTTCATCTGCATGATTCACTTCCATGGTAGTGTCTCTGGTATTTGTTTTGGGTGTACTCAGGACCTGGGGTTGGACCTTGCTCTTTGTCTTTATCGTTTTTTTTATAGCAGTGATGTCTGCACTTTGGTGAACTTATATAGTTAGCGTCTATGGAAATTTGGGTCTGGATCCATCAAGCTTGTTCCCCTGCAGATGTGCCTGGCTGCAAGTTGGAGCTCAGACAGCTGGCTACCCTGAGGCCCTGTAAGTTGGGACAGTGGTACGCCGTGTGGGGACAGTGGGTGGCCATGTGGGGACTGTGGGTGTAGTTGGCGTTCAGGAAGTTGTCAAGTTGGGGGATGAATGCGAGTTGAGAGAGTTCTTACCTGGCTGACCTGAGTCCTGGTTGGGAAGGTGGGTGGAATCCGAGCTCGTGGTGTTGATGAGTCAGGGAATGGACCCAGGCTGATTCAACTGGGTGGCCCAGTCAGGATGGTGGGCCGGGTCCCGGGCTGGAGTTCAGGAATGGCACATGCGTCAGGTCAGAGCTTGGGGATGGAAGATTAGGTCCGGGGGCTGGAGTTTGGGTTGGATGCAGAGTGGCCAGTCGGAATGGTGCACTGGTCTGGGGTGGAATTTGGAGATGTTGGGTCAGGTCTGTGTGGGCTGGAGTTTGGGCCGAATGCCGAGCTGTGAGTCCGAATGGCGTGTGGGTCCGGGAATGGTGAGTCAGGTGTAGGGGTGGGAACTCGGCTTTCCTAATCACTGGAGAAGCTTGGGACCTCACAGTTGCTAAGGATGGCTGTGGTACTCTTGGGGGAGCTCTGGTGCTTACCTTGAGCATAGCCTCCTAGCTTCAGTTCTGATCCCTTAGCCTGCTAGCACAGATCCTTCATCTCTCTGGAATAGACTTCCTAGCTTCCACCACTGATCTTCCTAGCACAGATCCATGAAGAGGGCATGCATGAGACTTTGTTGTGGGCTCTAGGACTCCAGTTGGCTTGGTGGGAGGCATTGTTATGAGCTTTAGGTCCTCAACTGGATTTGTTAGTATTCAGTGTGTGGAGGATAGGTTTCCAGCACTGGTAGCATGTGATTCTTGGGTGATTCATTATAAAATACTGTTATAAAATATGTCCCGTACTATATCGTTCCCTTGCAAAAACCCCAAACCACATCAGTGTGGGCCTGGCACTGCATGTATTGCTAAGGATTGACTCTGGTTCCCGAACCTGCCTAAGCAGACACTCAGGCAAGTCTGCTGATCCATCTTGCAGGCTTTTACACTTCTTTATTTATTTTTACCTTTTTTTTCATTAACTTTATTGAAAATCAATAATTACATAACATGTTAAAAATTGTAGACAAATATTGAGATGTGAAAGATAGAAGATGTAGACAAAGTGAATTTTAGAGAAATATTTTTGAAATGAATAACATGGCATGAGATTAGTAACAGATTGCACATTGTAAATAAATTATTTACAAACTTAAATGAATATAGCAATAAAAATGTCTAAAAATGAAAGAATTTACAGATCAGTCATATAATAGTTAACTCTATCAAAATTAAGAAGCATATTCATATAATTAGAATTCTTGAAGTAGAAAGGGATAGACAACAAATATTTAAAAATTTAAATTTTCTAAATGTAGTTGAAATTATAGCACCACATTTCCAAGAAAAATGAACTTTTTGCACGAGAACTATGAATAAAATCATACCAAGATACACAAAAATGAAATTGTCCAAAACTAATTGTAAACAAAAAAATCATTAAAGCAAATTCATAAAAAATATTAGCTATGGAGGAGCAAAATTAAGTACGACTGATTCCACATTGGAGAAAAAAAGAGCAAGTGGGTAAGAAACTAAACTAATTCAAAAGACTGAAAAAAATCTGTCCTCATTGAATTTGATACTTAGCAAGCTTACCTTTGAAAATTAAAAGTAAAATATTTTCCAGTTACACAAACTAGAAATATTCTAATATCTCTAGACATAGCACATAGAAAATAACCAAGACCATAATCCAGAAGGCAAGAGAAGTTGCTGTATGGTCCTGGATAAAGAATAAAGAGCTCTCTACCGTTCAGCAGAAAAGTCTAATCATGAGGTATGAAAAGGAAAGCCATATTAATTTGCTGAGCTGTGAATGGCTCAAGTCAACAGCCTACAATATTGCCAGTTGTATAGATACCCCACTATTATTATGGACTATTGGACTATATATACAGCTACTTTCTCTTTGTTCAGTGTGAAGGAAGATTTGTACTAATAGTGTTTAGACAAGATATTATGTCTGCATGTTGTACTCTGAGCAACTACTATGAAGACAACAATATACAATGTATTAATTATTGTATCTGTCCTAATCTATTGTGAAATTGTCTCATGATACTGATAAAAAGAAAAAGAATAAAGAGCTCTCAAAAAGGTGGTTATGCAGGACTATGTAAAATATTAGATGAACCCATTTAAAAGGTCATTGATTTCTACAACAGTATCAATCTTTATGTCATGTTATATACATACTTTTTCATACATATGTGTATGTGTAAAAGCTAAGGAAAAAGTAATATAAAATCAATAGAAAATGGAAATATACTTTTAAAAATTTCTAATAGGTAAAAATATCATACCATGTCTTATAAGTAGATTGTAAGTCAAAGATGTAAACAATAAAACAATAATTAAATAATATTGATAAAATTAATTGAATATTAATTAATTAAAATTAAATAAAATATTTCAAAGCAATGTTCCAAAATTAAAATTAAATCATGAGTCCAACTCAAAAAATAATTAAAGCAAATTCATAAAAAATATTAGCTATGGAGGAGCAAAATTAAGTAGCGTCTGATTTCACATTGGAGAAAAAAAAGAGCAGGTAGGTAAGAAACGACTTACTCAAAGGACTGAAAAAAATCTGTTCTCATATGCCAGAATGTTGTGTATAATATGTATGTGTGATCAATTCAGAGTACACACATATTTGAATAAGTTAATATATACAAATATATCAACTAAAAAAAGTTTTCATGATAGTAAAGAATTAAGAATAAAACATAACATGGGGCTGGGGAGATAGCTCCGAGGCACAAGTGCCTGCTGGGCAAGTGCAAGGTCGTGAGTTCGAACCCCGGTCCCCCCCCCCAAAAAAAAAAAAAGAATAAAACATAACATAAAGACTGGAATAACAAATATATAACCAGCACTTCCAACAGTTTTGGGATAGGATATCGCAGGAAGTTCTAGTATGTCATGGACATAGACAGTGTCCATGATGCTTACTGGTGGCCAGGTGTCACTTGTGGGACTGAACTACTGCTGTTTCCTTGATGTCCACCCTGTAAACTAGACAGAATCATGACCCATAGTGTGCAGAGGAAGTCCATTTGTAGAATATGCTGATGGAAATATTTTGCTGCTGTATACTAAAGAATAATTGAATCACTGCTGTTACATACCTCTTTTTGTCCCGTGTTTGTTTGCCTTGTTTGGTGGGTTCTTTCCATTCTCCTTCGTGGAGCTGTGGTCATTTTGATCCCTCTCTAGAATGTCTTCTACTGAAATGCGTAGAGTTGGCTTTGTCATCATGAAATTCTTTAGTTCTTTGTCATGGAAGCATTTCACTTCTCCATTATACATGAAAGAGAGCTTTGCAGGGCATGTCAGTCTGGGTTAGAGTGTTTTTCTTGTAAGACTTCAAGTAATTTGCTCCATGCTCTTCTTGACTTGATGGTTTGTAAAGAGAAATCTACTGTTATTCTGATGGGTTTTCCTTTAAATGTGATCTGTTTTTTTTTCTCTAGTGGCTTTTCGTATACTGTTCCTGTACTGAATTTCTGGGATCAGTTGGGCTGATGTTATAGGAGTCCTATATGCTTTGGTTCCCAGATTGTTTCCCCATATTTTGAAAGTTTTCTGCTATTACTTCTGCCCATATTCTTTTTATATCATTTGCGTTGACTTCTCCTTTCTCATTGCCACATATGTAGTCTTATACTGCTCATCTTTGCATCTTCTTGCAGATGTTGAATTATTTTTTCCTGCATCCTAGTTGTCTTTAAGAGATCTTTTCTTACCTTTTCACTAGTTGCAATGGTGTCTTCAAATTCTGAGAGTATATTTTCACTTTCATTGAAATGCTTTTGCCATCCTGTGACTGAGGTTTTAATTTCTTATATAGCACTTTGAATCTACTTCATGCATTCTGTTTCTTTCCTATATTGTTCATTCAAGGTTTCCATTGTTTTTCTATTCTCTGTTTTTTTTTAAATCAATGTCTTCTTTAGAAGCACTTAGTATTTCTTTCATTACACTTATTTCCTTTTTTACTTCAGAAATTATTTCTTATCTTCTTTTTTTTTTTTTTTTTCTCTGTATTGGGGATTGAACTCAGGACCTTGTGCTTGCCAGGTGAGTGCTTATTTTGCTAAGCTATCTCCATGGCCCCCAGAAATAATTTCATTTTTTTTTTTTTTAAGGCCAGCTCAGCCTACCCTGAGGGCAGGGCTGGCACAACATGTGGTGCCGGGGATCGAACTGACGTCCTTGTGGCCACCTAACCTTTCCTAAGCAGGCCTTTAGACCACTGAGCCATCCAGCACCTCCCCCACGAGAAGTAATTTCTGATCTGATTTCCTCTATACCTTTCAGCAGCTATTTTATTACTTTAGACACTGTTATTTCAGAGATTTCAGGAATATGATTTCCAGTTTCTTCTATGCTCTTGTCTCCTGCGTTTGTTCTGAGTGGGCTTGGGGCCTTAGAATGCATTTTGCTCTTTCTCTTTGTCATTTTGCATAGCACTGTCTTCTGATCTTTGGTGTAGAGCTTTGATAGAATTCTTACCTTAACAGCAAGTCTGGATCTACCTAGTTCAAACTGGTCCACGTGAGTGTGGCTTGGGTCTGGCTGCTGAGCTCCACTTCTTCCTGCTGTAGCCTTTGGACCACAGGGTTGTGCCAATCTGGGAAGATGCTCTGCTCCTGAATCGGCTGGGTGGGTCTCGTCTGTAGCCTCTCTGCAGGGAGTTCTGCTGCAGGTTTCACACTGGGCCTGTCTGATGGATAAGCTTCCATTCACATGCTGGGCCTGGGTGCTGGGCTGAAGGATTTTCCAGCGGGCTTTGGGTGGTCCCAACTCACATTCCAGGCCTGAGTACTGGGTCAAATGAGACACTTCTTAATTATAAAAATAATGTTTTCTTTTTCAGTGCTAAAAATCAAGCCTAGGAGTTTACACATGCCAGGTTTGCACTCTACCACTGAGCTACGTGCCTGACTAGAAGAAGATCTTATTTTATATCATGTAAAACTATTATGTTTTAATATAGTCCCAAAGTCAATATTGTTTTAATATCTGAGGAGACTGGCTCAAGTTTCTTGTAGTATTCTGATATCAAAATTTCAGAATGCATCATGAGGGTGCTATAAAGTTGTTTTGAGATTTAGCTATTTGAAGTGTATCATTAGAAATCTACTATCACAATTTCATTTTCAATGTATTTGGATCTTAATGTTCCCATCTTGAAAGATTATAAACATAAACACAGTAGCTAGGTTAATTTTATACTGGCAGTTATGATTAAGCTTTTTAAAAAAATTTATTTATTATTTTTATTCTTGTTTCAGAACCTTTGTTTGTTTATTCACTCATTTTTATGGCCGGCTTAGCCTGCCCCGAGGGCAGGGCTGGCACAGCATGTGGTACTGGGGATGGAACCACGGTCCCTGAAGCCGCCCAAGCTTCCCCAAGCAGGCACTTTAGACCACTGAGCCATCCCGCCGAGCCCCTGATTATTCTAGTCAGAGGGAGTAGAAAACGGATTTTCCAAAATAAATTTTACTGTATTTTTAATGTTGTTAGTGTTTTAGCTGCTAACTCGCATCTCCCCTTCCCCCATGACACATCGTCATGGTCACCACAGAAGAATGATGATGCATTTGAACCTCAGGGATCTTTTTTTTATTATATAAAAGTAAGATTAAATGTGAGACAAGCATCCATAAAAGTAATTAAGCATAGTTCTGTAAGTTCTCTTAATAATAAATGTTATAATAACTTCCATTTATCAAGCATTTACTTAGTATCAGGTACCCCATTAAGTATTCTACACAAGCTATCTGCTTTGATCATCACAATAACTTTCTTCATCTATAAAATGTTAATTGATAGCGTATTCAAGATTGCACAGGATACGTAAATGTAACTATATGATCTGTGTGCATAAACAGCAGTCTAAAGTTGACTGATTGCTTTGTTGATTACCAGCAAAGAATGCCTTCCTTCAGGGTTGCCTGGAGGCAGATTTGGAATGGCAGGTGTGGTCACCTTAGAGGGAACAAGCATCTCACAGGAGGCCACCGAGGCAAAGGTAAGGCTTGTTCACACTGAGCTGCTGCTTATGTCCTGTAGGGCTTAGGAGGGAAAGAGGGAAGAAAGAGCCCTTATCCTCAAATCTATCTTCAGAATTGAAAACAAGAGCAAGGCGTGGTGGCTCACGTCTGTAATCCCAGCACTTGGGTGGCTGAGGCAGGAGGATCGGTGTGAGTTTGAGACCAGCATGGTCTACAAAAGTGAGCTCAAGACCAGCCTGAACTGCATAGCGAGACCCTGTCTCAAAAAGACAAAAACAAACAAACAAACAAACAAACAAAAAAAACCCCAAAGAAACCAATGAAGAATTGAAAACAAAATTAAGTGGAGTTATCTTTTATCCCTGGAATTGATTTTATTTCATACCATACCCTCTATTGGAGAAAGGGTATCTGAGGTAGCGTAAGATGCAAAGAAGTGAAAAGTGGCTCAGTAAATGTCACACACCCCAGGCTGGACTTCCGTGGGGAGAGTCAGAGCGAAATGCTTTTTGCTGTTGAGAGAGCTCCTTGGTTTAGAATGCTGGAGGTCTGAGGTTTGGGGTCAGGAATGAGCTTAGAAGTATTAAATTATTTTCATGTGGGTCATTCCAGCACAACATGAAGTTTTCCTGGAATTCCTGGTACAAGACTTTATTGATAGCTACTGGCGAAAAAAGAAAACAAGAGACTTTTAGTTAAAAATCTTAACAGCATGCAAAACCCTTCTGCGAACACCTAATTATTTTTTATCATTAGGAGTCTTTTTCATGTTCAAGGCCAATATGAGAAGCCACGATGCCTGGACTTGACCCTAGCTCTGCCACTCGTGAGGTGTGGGGCAGCTACTTCAGTGTCTTGGGCCTGCCTTCATCATTGCAGTGGACTGATCCTTAGGTCCTGCTCGACCCCAAATCCGCAGATTGAAACTTTATTGCCCCCCAACAAGGTTTTAGGGGGTGGGGCCTTTGGCTGTAATTAGGTCAGGAACAAAAAACCTCCATGAATTTAATTAGCACTCTTGTAAGAGGTCAGAGGTTAGCACCCCTCCTTCCCTTGAGGACAGAGGGGAAGATGCCGTCTAGAACTTCCAAGTGTGTACTCACAAGGTCCTGAATCCTTCAGCACCTTGATCTTGGACTTACATCTTCTGGAACCAGAGACAGAACTGCTTGCTGTCTGTAAGCTACCCAGTTTCTGTTGCATTGCTGTAACAGACTGTAGTATTCTTAAATACTTAAATTCCCCAATTTTAAAAAATGGGGAAAATAGTACTACTCTCAGTTACACAAATTGCATGAGTTAATATTTGTAAAGTACATTGGTCCCTAAGGTAAGTTTTGTATATAGGCAGGAAAATTAATATTTCACTTACACTGGCAAAAATAAAAATCTACTTTTCTTTAGGCCTTTAAAAATAAAGATCTAAAAGTATCTTATTATTCTGCTTGAATAGCTTGTTTAAATATGAACAATCACCTTCATTTTTTCTTGGACTAATGTTAGGCTCGGATTGAATAGATTAATGTTTTCAAGTGATAAATTTCATTTATAAATTGAAACCTTTGAATATTTTATGTATTTATATGTTTATTTATTTATTGAAGTATTTTAGGGAAGGGTCTACAGGGTGTTCAGGATCTCACTACTAGGTTGGACTGGTACTGATTTACCTGTTTTCAGCCTTCCAAGAGCTGGGATCACAGGTACGCGCCACTATGCCCAGTTTCAGTTGCCCTCTCAGCACACCTTGGGGAGACAGGGCCTGCATAGCAGGCCGGAAATTGAACACCTGGCCCCATGCCTGCTTTAGGGCCCCCTGCCCCTGCTCCTGCTTTAGGCACTTTAATCCACTGAGTTATTTGACTGGCCCTAATCTTTGAATATTTTGAATTGCATATATAAATTTAATGCAGTTGATAATTTTATTTCAAAAATCATGTATTATATTGGGCAAATTTTGACTGAAACTAAGTAGGATCTTCCCAAATATTAACCCAAGTTCCTTTGAATATTCCATCGCTCACAAAATTGATATTTCTAGACACAATCAAGTACTCTTCAGCATTTCAATCTAAATAAATCATGTCTAAAATCTTTCACACATTTCAGAGTAGAATCACAAGACTAATCTGTCAATTTAACATTAGATTCTTTTAAACATTAAAAACATGACAATCATTTATAGACTACCAATTAATATACAATATATTTCTCAACTTTTCGAAAAAGTCTTAAAATGAGGCAAATTTTTTCATCATTTCTATATTTAACTCTTAAACGCTCTCCAGATTGGAGAAATACTTACCCACTAGAGGACAGTTTATCATCTTGAGTAAACTGAAGGCACCATTGCAGGGGACCTTAGTCGTCACACCTGCCACTCTGATTGGAAGTTGTTGTTTGACCATTTTTATTAAAGTGTGTCTGCTTGCTGGTAACAGGATGCAGCAGAGTGGCTGGATGCATTGTGGGTCACTTTGTGTGTGTGTGTGTGTGTGTGTGTGTGTGTGTGTGTGTGTGTGCAGGGTCTTACTGTGCAGCTTGAATGTGTAGTGATCCTTCTGTTTTCAACCTCCCCAGTGCTGGGATTACAGGCACATGACCCCACATCTGGTCTCAGTGGCCAGCTCAGCGTACCCAGGGGGCAGGTCTGGGTTGGCATGTGGTGCCAAGGATCGACCCTGGCACTTGCACTTGCCTAAGCAGGTGGTTAGTCCACTGAGCTGTCTCGCTGGTCCTTGTGGGTAACTCCTTCTACAACAGTGATTGACAGGTGTCTTTCATATTCACCATAGCGATGAGTGGCCCTAAGCCATCCTTTCGGGTAGTACTGTGTTTTTAATCCTTAGATCAATGTTGTCTCATATATAATCTTAAGTTTTGGGCAGCCATATTCAAAAAGTAAAAAAGCTATTCTAACAGTAGATTTTACTTAAACCAGTGTACCAAAATAGCAAAATTTCACATGTAATTACTGTATAAAACGATTAGTTAGGTAATCAACATTTTCTTTTTCAGTTTTCAAAAATCTGGTGTGTTTTATACTTAACCAAATATCTCAATTTAGGTATCAAATTTTCTTTAGTTCAAGTGAAATGTAGAAGCACCCAAAACAGTAAGGTCTTGTTTGAAGGGAAAATACTTCACATTGCTTCTGTTTTTAAATTTAATTCAAATCAAGTAGGATTAATGCTTTAGTTATTAGTTGTGTGCTGCACGGCGAGAGCTCTGGAGCCCAGTGTGGCTTACAGTGGTGCAACTCCAGATGCGAGTGTCATGCTGAGTGCCCAGCTCTTCCGTCAGCTCTGGGGCCCCGTCACTGTTCCAGGAACCTCTTTTCACTCACTAGGACTTTGCATTCCTCTAGCTCACACTCTGTAGTAGTTTTAAGATGTCTAATGGATTTTAAAGTCACTTTAATGTCATTTTATTATGTCCAATATCCGCGTTATTTTTCTAAGCGGCCTGCTACCAGCCCAGGTTTTGTGTCCCCCACCATTGCAGGCACGGTGGGGTAAGCTTGCGCTGCTTCTATCTCATCGTAAGCAGTTTGCCATCTAGAGAGGATTGTGAAGACTTAAATCTAGTCCCAGGGTGAGCCCGTATGTGGTGGGCAGGCTATCCCCGTGCTCTTCACTAGCCTGCCCTGCTCAGCGCCTTTCTGTCCTCAGGCCGGCGCCGTCTTCCCTCTCCCCGCTCTACAGGAGTGCTGTTCGGGACAACTTCATGGACACTCGCCGCTGCATCTGTACCCCCACGTGCTTCTGCGTCCACAGGCATCACTGTGGGACCTGACGAGGGGGGGGGCAGGGCTGGAGGGGCATGTGGTGCCGGGGATTGAACCGCGGTCCCTGAAGCCGCCCAAGCTTTCCCAAGCAGGCGCTTTAGACCACTGATCCATCCCGCTGGGCCCCAGTACTGTTTATTTTAAACACATAAACAAACAAACAAACAAAACCCCCCCCCAAAAAAAATCCCACCATTCTTTGAACCCTACTTATTTATTTATTTATTTAAGCTCTTGTACCATTTCTACACTCTCCTTTACAGCAAAATTTCCTGAAGCCGTTTTCTATGCTCTCCTTCCTGTTTGTCTTTTCAGGCACTCACACACCTTATCCTGTTGAAAGTGCTAGAGAGTGACCTCTTCCTCGACCTGTGTAGAATCAGTTCTCAGTGTTCATCTTACCTAATCTATCAATAGTAGTTGACAGTTGGTCAGTCCTTTCTTGAAAGATTTTCTGCTCTTAGAGAATACATTAGTTGTCGCCCTAGTTAATTACTTGCCCAAGTCAGTAGTTCGCCTTGACTCTCGCTCATGTAGTGCAGGCCAGCTGACTTAGAGGAACTTGGCCAGGTGGTACTGCTCCAGGCTGGGGTTTACCTAGCATTGATCCAGGCTGGGGACTGGGTTCAGATCTGCTCTTTATGTGTTTTTTCTGGGACTCTGGCTGAAGGGACAGTAAGTACCCTGTAGGAAATGGTCTTGTGGCAGATTACTATGTAAGTACATTGGAGACTTCTTTTATCCTGACATACTCATTGGCCCAAGAAATCTCTACCCCCCCTTCCTAGGTTATCTGTCTTGTCTTACGACTTTAATGTTGTGACAGATTTCAGATTTAGTTCTCTTAACTGCATACTTGTCCCTGAAGTCCACTCAGATGTCTAAATGTGTACCCCGTACTCAACAGCTACAAAAATGAACTCCAGATTTCCTTTAATTTCCAGCCTGTTGCTATTAGCTTTTCCCAATTCAGTAAGTGCCAGTGTCCTTCTTTTAGTTGCTTAGTCCATAACTCTGGAGTCCTCCCTGGTTTCTTTATTTTCTCTTCATACTTCAACTTAAATGTAAATCTGTTGAGTCTGTCTTCAAATTTGATAATGGCTTACCACCTCTACCACTGCCGCTCTAGTACTGTCTGCTATTATTCCCTCCCACCTTTTTTTTTCCTAGTGCATTCAGTTGTTACAGGGTCTCACTACACAGCTCAGACTCATGGTGATCCTCCTGCTTGCAGCCTTCCCAGTACTGGGATTACAGACATGCATCTCTACGTCTGGACTGTGGCCTGGACCCTGGGGCCCGGGCTGGCATGGCATGTGGTGTGGGGCATCCAGCCACAGTCCCTGCCCTTGCCCAAGCTTCCCTAAGCAGGTGCTTTAGCCCGCTGAGCTAGCCATGCCCTCACCCCCTTTTTTGCAGATACTTCTAATTGGTCTTCCTGTTCTACTCCTGACACCTGCAATCTTTTCTAGAGCAATCTTTTTTAACTTTAAGTAAGATACTACCACTTCCTTGCTCCAAAGACTCCAGAGCTAAAAGAAAACAAAGGAGGAGGTAGGGGAGACAAAAAAATTTGGTTTACATTTTAAAAGTACTCTTCCATGTAGAGAATAGATAATAAGAGGCAAAAGTGGTAGCAGGGAGACTTGTTAGGCGTGAGCCAGTTATGGTGTCCAGGTGAGAGTTGCTATATGTATTATCATTGCATTTTTACATTTGTTTATGTGACTTTCAGTTTGATATACTCTTCATTTGCGTGCAAAGTCACATGAAGGCAGAGATAATATCTGTTTTTGTGTAAGTTGTATTCTCATTTGTTGAGTCCTGAGCCTGGCACCACAATGCCAGGTTTATCGGATACTTGAATGACCACGTAAGGGTCGTGAGAACAATGATTATATTCTGATTTTGCTGTCCATTTATTTTCCTTGTAGAAGATAGATGTTTATGTTCTGGGCAAAAAATATAGCTGGTAGGAAAAAATTCTAAGTCAGGGTACCAACTCCTTTATTAAAATACTTAGAGTTTTCTGTCCCTGACTCTGTTCCTTACAGTGAAACCAACACAAGCCGTGTACTAATAAGGTAAAGTTATTTCGTAGGACATCTATCGGGGCATGTTAATTATAACCATGTGATGTTACTGAAACTGTTGAAATTGTTAGGCTTTATTAATCATGATCATGTATAGGGAGAGAGTGTGTGACTTACTCAGCATCTCTGACCTCGAATACATCAAAATGTTTTTAAATGTTTAAAAAAAATTAGAAAATTTCTGGAAATTCTTATTTTCTGTACTAGAGCATTAGAAAGGGTCCACGTTGTTGATTGAGACAGTTTTGGTAGGGAACTAGCAACATGACATTTAATATTCTTTCTTTCTCTGTCTTTATATAGACAGTGATTTTTAAAGCCCTCAAAGAATTTTTATTTCAACAGTGGGACACATAATTCAGAGAAGCTTATAGCGTTTTAGTGCACGGAATTATATCTGGAATTAGATTCAATTATTCTTTGGTTTGCAATAGATTTAAATGGTTTGATTATTAACCTGTATGTCATGGTCGATTTTTATGGCAGATAAAGTCATTTTTAAAAGGAAGCTATTTAAACAGCTCCTGTACAAAATCTCTCATTGTAGAGAAGGACATTTCCTGAGTAAGTGTGTTTGGAGGTTCTTTTGACTTTATTATCTCATTTATCTTGTTAGTACTTCTTAGTGTTCATTGCATGTCAGGAACACACAGTATACATCACTGTGCTGGATCCCAGTGACAACCCAGATCAGATGCAGCCACGCTGTTGCAGCTCACACAGGTACTAGAGGTTACAGACAAATGTCTCTGTGCTAGAGTGTGATGCGAGTGGCATACGATGCTCACAGAAGCCCATGGAGAAGCCTTAGGGATACTGAGTATCCGTGCTGAGCCAGGGACAGCTGGGAAAGGCAGACAGGTGGGGATCAGCTTAAAGTCAGGGTACCAACTTTAAGAGGGGCTGTGGGTACTAACAGCCTACGGTCTGCTCCAGGGAAGGGGGCTTCTCCAGGAGAGTGGAAGAGTTGGGTGGAGGTGGGCAGTGGGCGGGAGAAAGGATAGGACAGGGTGCAGCTGGTGGAGCAGGCAGAGGCCCGGCAGCATGTTGGTAGAGTATTTTAGGCAGGAGAGTCAATAAGCAGATCTGAGTTTTAGAAAATGTCTTTTGTTGCTGCATGTAAACATAAAAGATTCTTTGCCGGTTTTTCTGCTATACATGTTATGTCAGACACAAGAAAGCCTTATTTTTCTTTGGAGGTCAGCCATGTTGTTATTGAAGGTAAACTTATATACAGAAAAGCGCAGCAGTCATACAGGTACAGTTTTCCTGTATTTTAACACAGTAACCCCTTTGTGTGACCACTGTGCATACCAACGAATAGAAAATTACCACTTGCCACCAATCCTTCTTTTTTTTTTTTTTTTTTTAAATCACACTTCCCTATAAAACGTTATGGGATAGTTTGAATTCTAGGACTACTGGTTAATTTTGTTTATTTTTTCAGAATTTTTATACAATTGAAATGCTACAATGTATATTACTTGGTGTGTGCATATGGGACATCTTTCACCAACCATTTATTTGGGGTATTATCTGGGCATAGTTTAGCTTTTTGTCTCTGTTATAATATTTCATGGTTGCATATATCACAGTTTTCAAAATCAATTTATAATTAATAGACATTTAAGTGGTTTCCACTTTTTCTTCATTACAAATAGTGCTGCTATTAAAATTTTTATGTAAAATATGTGGGCAGCTCTAGAACACCAACTAGAAGGTGGGCCTTAGCATACACCTAGGCTTTACTCTGATAGCACTGAAGTGACCCAGAGTGGTAGCTGTACCAGGTATTTCCAGTTATTTCTCAGTTTTGCTAACATTTCCTCTTGTTCTTTGGAGTGAGTACAAAATACTAACTCATGGTGCTTTTTGTTTTCCTAGTCAGTGCTACTGAATACTTTATGATTCATTTTGTTGGGTGTTTGGATAAATTCTGTGAAATACTAGTTCAGATTTTATTTGTTCATTAAAAATGTATTATCTTTTTCTTAAAGGTTTTATGGAGCTCTTTATATATTTCATGCAGTAGTCCTTTAAATTGACTTGCTTTGTAATTGTAATTTTTTTCCCTGATGTGTAGAACTGTTTAGTTTTAATGAATTTGTTTAAAAATCCTTCTTTTAAGGTTAGTGATTTTTGTGTCTTAAGAAATTTTTGCCTGCTTCAAGGTGACAGAAATATTCCCCTGAGCTATCAGTGAATTCTATAGTTTTGATTTTTCACAAGTTCACATGTAGCTCTATGATATGTTTAGAATTGATTTTTTGAGGGATATGGCATCAGATAGGGGTCAGGATGATATTTATGTATGCAAATGTCCTATTGACCCAATGTTACTTATTGAAGATGTAACTTCCCCCCTGAATTATGGTAGCCTCTATTTCACAGGATAATCATGGGGGCTTGTGGGTTCGATCTACCTGCTATTCTAGACCCACGCTTGAGGCAGCCTGAGCCAGAAAAAAAAAAAAAAAAAATCCTTCTTATGTGTTTTTGGATCTTGTTTGTTCTTCTTGGGCTACTTGCCAAATAAAGTGTTTTAAATTTTTGTGCTGCTGGTGTCAAGTATGCACCAAATTTTGTCTGTATTTTTTTTTGGCCTATGCTTATCTATTTGCACGTACATTAGAGTCTCATGATCAATTTCTACACAAAGACGCTTGCGATATGGATCAGAGTTTGCACTGACACTAGATCTATTTGGTAGAGTAAACATCTTTACAATATTGAATCTTCTAGTTGGTGACCACAGCACAGCTTTCCAAATAATTAGATTGTCTTTAATTTTTCTAAGTAATGTTTTGAGTTTTTCTCTGTAGCATTCTTTTAAAAATTATTATTATTATTATTATTATTATTATTATTATTATTATTATTATTTGTTTTTGGTGCCAAAGACTGGGCCCAGGGCTTCCAGCTTGCTGGGCAAGCATTCTACCGCTGAGCCAAATCCCCTCCCCCTCTGTAGCGTTCTTTTTCTACCTTTCACTAGATTGATTCTTTTGGTTGTTATTGCAGATGACAGCTTTTAAAATTTTACCTTCTAGTTATTTTGCTATATATGTGAATGTAATAGATTTTCAGAGGTTCAACTTGATCCTAGAGATTTTGTTGCTTTTACTTCTTAGTAGTTTATTTGTAGATCATTTGAACTTTCCCTGTGCGTGATGATCTTATGCAATGGATAAAGAACTTATTCTTATCAAACTTACATCTTTTTATTTATTTTCATCACTTTATTATACAAGTTGATTATAATTTTGGCTAGAAATTACAATGAAATGTATTTATCACATGTTTGGTTTCAAGGAAGAGACTTTCAGTTTTTAAGTATGGCATTTGTTTACTAGGGTGGAGACCTTTTATTTGATTGAAAGCATCTTCTTGGGGCTGGGGAGATAGCTCAGTGGTGTAAGTGCTTGCTTGGCAAGCACAGGGTCCTGAGTTTGATCCTTGGTACTAATCTCCCCCCATCAAACAAACCAAACCGAACCAAACCAAAACAACCTCCCTCCCCAAAATCCCATTCTCTTGTTTCTTAATTGCTAAGTGTCTTAGTGATTTTGCCTATCACTGGGACAAAATACCCCACAACTTGAAGGAGGAGAGGCTTGTTTTTGGCTTACAGCTTGCAGAGTTCTGTCCATGGTTGTATGGCTCCAGGCACAGTAACATGGCAGAGGGGCACAAGCTACTTGAGTCATGGTGGGAGGAGATCAGGGGCTGGGAAGAGGAGCCGAAAGGAGATACGGGTGGTGCAAGCTTCTCTTCCAACCCCACCACACCTCCTAACAGAGCATTGGCAGCCCCACGGTCTGGTCACCTTTGAGAAGCCTAATGCAATACCCAAGAGTGTGTGTGAGGGGCAGATACAAACCATCTCAGTAAGGCTGATCATGAACATGGCTTGAGTTTCATCAAATACTTCTTCATCTATTGAAATCCTATATTTTGACTTTATTGGTAAAGTAATCACATTTAAAGAAAAGTTAAAACAGTCTTATCTTATCTTTCTGGAATTTGTGTGTATTGTTTGGTTCAGTTTGTTAAGAGTTTGGTTAAGGATTGTGTGTCTGTGTTTAGGGCAAAGATGGTTACTTTCTTTTGTGTATAATGGACTTGCCCACTTTTGGTGTGATGGATATGGTGGTCTTGTAAATCATCTGAGAGGTGTTTTTTTTTTTTTAATCCAGTTCTCTGGATGAGATGGTATTAGTTCTTCCTTAATGTTTGAAGAAATTCGTTGGTTGAAGCTACTTATTCTGGAGTTTTCTTTTAAAGAAGGGATATAATTTACCTTAACCCATACAGACACATTCAGCTGTTTTGTTTATTCTGTGTCTAGAATCATACTGAGGACCTTGCACTTGCCAGGCAAGCACTTGTGCCAGCCAGCTATATCCCTAGCCCTATTCCTCAATTTTTAATTACTTGTGATATTCTAAGGATCTTTTCATTGATTTTTTAAAAAAACTTAACTACTTTATTATCAGAGAATACAACCTTTGGATTTGAGTCTTTTGGGAAACAATGCTGTGTTTTTGAAATATGCTTTATGTCCAAATATGGTCATTATAGTGTATGTATTCTTTAATAGGCCATGCAGCCTATTCTATAGTTGTACATTTTATATGTGTACGTTGGGTCAGGCTTATTAATTGTGTTATTATACTTCATCTCGGCATATTTTGGGGTCTGATTGTTCTACCAGTTTTGAATAAGTTAAACTGAGTCCCCCAGTGTGAGACTTAATTTTTTCTGTTTCTTTTTAAAATTTAGTCAGGTTTTCATTCCAAGGGTATGTTATCAGGTGTGTATGTGCTTGTAATTGTCATGACTTCTTAGTGTGTCAGACTCTTCTATTATGAAATACCTCTCTCTGGTCTTGTAATAATTTTACATAGTCTAGTCTTTTTGCTTAGGTTAGCATGGTATGGCATTTGACCCATGTGCTTCTTTTGTAAGCTGCATATAGTTGGCTTTTATTTGACAGTCCTTGGAGTATTTAATAGTCCACTTAAAGTAACTAATAATATATTGGAGTTTTAGTTTCCATCCTGCCATTTTCTATCTAATGGTCCCATCTGTTCCTTGTTTGTCTTATCTTCTTTGTTGCCTTTTTTTTTGTGTTTTTTTTTTTTTTATTTTAAAGAAAAAACCAATAAAAGCAATAGTACAAAATTTCAAAGCAAGATTGTAGGAGAGTAACAATGGTTAGGACATTGTGTATTGTTATGTTCACAGTAGTTGCTCAGATTACAAGCTACAGGCGTGAAAAATTGGTCAGACAGTATAGGCATAAACTTTTCTTTTCAGTGAACTAATAGGTGGTAAGTTAGTAGCATGACTATCATGCATGCATGTGTATGTGGGTCTTTTCTTTTCTTTTCTTTACTTTTTACTTCCTCCCATTCTAGTTGTTCTTTCCTTTTAAGCAATTTCTCCCCATTTCACAATATCTATTGTACATTTTGGATCTTATTTACTTTTTTGGCATCTTACACTAGGGAGACAGTATGATACTGATACAGTATTATACATACAAATCTGATTTATTTCATTTATGAGTATGGTCTCTAGTTTCATCCATTTTTACATAAATGTCTGAACTAAATTTGTATTTATATCTGCTTTTGCATTAATTCATTATTTACCCTTCATTTTTCTTCTCTCCTGGCTTGTTGTTTATCTTATGATTGCTTTGACTGCTGTCATGGGAATTACAGAATCTATTTGTCTCTTTTGAATTTGCTCTCAGTTAATTCTTTAACCCATTCCCTGATGATGCAGTGTCCTTGAAATACTCTAACCACATGGAACATTGTATGTAGTTTTGGATTTTCTGTCACTTGTTTTAATCTCACAAATGATTAAAACCATAGGATACATTACTATTGCTCTATTGTATAGCTACCGTTTACTGGCATTGACCAGTTCTTCTCATTCATGTGTGCAAGTCTATGCTTCTCTCTGGGATCATTTTTCCTATTAATGGAAGAATCCCAGTAGTGTAGTATACCTATTTTTTATTTTTTTAAACATTCATTTTGTTGTTTTACTTATTGAAGTGCATTTTTGCTGCATGTAGGATTTAAAACAATTTTTTTTGGCAATTTTTTAGGGAAGGGTGTACAAGGTGTTCAGGGTCTCACTACTAGACCAGATTTGTAGGGATTCTCCTGTTTACAGCCTCCCAAGAGCTGGGATTATAGGCGTGTACCACCACACCAGTCTTGCATGTAGAATTTTAGCCAGCATGTAGAATTCAATGCTTTA
Source organism: Myocastor coypus (assembly GCA_004027025.1). Taxonomy (NCBI): domain Eukaryota; kingdom Metazoa; phylum Chordata; class Mammalia; order Rodentia; family Myocastoridae; genus Myocastor; species Myocastor coypus. Next base: position 12,292 of record PVJA010023358.1, on the reverse strand, counting down.
AAAAAAATACGATTTCTTTTTCTTCTATTGTTTTTCTTGAAAAATCAGCTGTCAGTCCCCTAGTTGGTCCTTTTGTGGGTATGTTGTGCCCATTTTCTGTCTTTAAAAGCTTTCTTTGCTTTTGGTGTGAAGCTTCCTATTCTAATGTGCCCAGGCACATTGTCCTTACTGTTTGTCCTGCTTGGGGATCGCAGAGCTTCTGAAATGAGTTTCAGACCATTCTGGGCAGTTACCTCACATAGAACTTCTAGTCCAGTCTCTCTCCTCTCCTTTTGAAAGTGTACTTTTGTACCCTCTTAACCTGTCTTATTTGACTCGTAAGCTCTTCTTTGCTTTGGGAATTTTTAATTATTCCATTTTGCTCTTGTCTTCTATTCAGCTCTCATTTTTATTTGATTTTGTTATAGCTTGAGGGAGATATAATTTTTATGCCATAAGGTCTACCCAGTGTATAGGCAGTGATGTTTCTTAAATTTATAGAATTCTGACAAATGTAGCATACTCATGGGTAAAATAATAGTAATGGTAATAATAATGATAATAGAAGCAGAGTGCAGGATATAAGAGAACTGTTCTAGCTTCCTAATTTTTCTGTAAGTCTAAGACTATTAAACAGTTTATTTTATTTAAAGAAGTCTGTAGAGTTCTTTTTTTTTTTTTTTTGTCTTTTTGAGACAGGGTCTTGAGCTGGCCTTTGAGGCTGGCCTTGAGCTCACTTTTGAGGCCCAGGCTGGTCTCGAACTTGCACCGATCCTCCTGCCTCAGCCTCCTGAGTGCTGGGATTACAGGCGTGTGCCACCATGCCCGGCTTATAGAGTTCTGAAGTCATTATGACAGCCTAGTTTCAGGCTATCGTCTCTTGGGTCCCCAAGGGCTCTTGTCCACAGGCTTTGAGGCAGTCTGTGCTTCCACACCTTGCTGTGGTCAGCTACTGTTTTTATACATTTTCCCTAAAGTCAGCTGTGCGCTGTGTCGTCTTTTGCCTGCTGTTTCTTTTACTTGGTGTAATGGTTTTGAGGCTTAGGAAGCTTCTATATCTGTTATATGCATTGTTATTGGGTTCATTTTTATTGCTGAGTTGTAGTCACTGGTATGGCTATATCTTGGGCCGTTATCCATCTCATCAGTTAATGAAATTTGTCTCCAGTTATTAGCTTCTATAAGCAGTGGTGCCACTAGAATTCATGCAAGTAATTTTGTAGATAGGTATTTTAAATTCCTCTTGAGTATTCCTAGGAGTGGAATTGCTGATTCATATGCTAGAAGTGTGTATAAATCCGGGAGACACTGCAAAACTGTTTTTGAAAGTGGCTGTAAGATTTTATGTTCTCACCAGCTATTTAGGAAGGGTCTAGTGTCTTCACCTCCTTATCAACAGTTGTCTGTAGCCATTAGAGCAGGTACGTAAGTTCAATCTGATTTATGTGCATTTCCGTAGTAGCTGATGATGTTGGCTAGATTTTCAATTTTTTTTTTAATGTACTTTCAGTTTGGCCTGAGAACAAGTGCTTTGTGTATTTTAAGTTAAGTTGTATTCTTTTTGACTTGTAGGAATATTTTATATTTTCGGGATCCAACGTCTTTTTTTAAATGTGTGATTTTTAAGTATGTTTCCCAATATATGGCTAGCCTGTCATTTTAAAATGTCTTCTTTTTCAGATCATTTTCTTTATTCACGTGGTGACTCATGTAGTAGTTAAGCTTAAGCATTTGATTTATCCTACTTCACAGTCTGGTCTCAACATTCAGCCATTTTCCTACAGGTGATTCAAGTTTCTCTTTTTATGACTGAGTAGTACTTCATCATGTATTTCCCTCCCTCCCTCCCTCCCTCCCTCCTTCTTTCCCTCCTCTCTTCCCTCTCTTCCATTTGATAATATATAGGCCACTTTCGTGATTCAGGTATTGTGAATTGTGCTGATGTAGCCATGGACAAGCAGGAGTCCCTTAATATATCTTTGCCTCTTTTGGGAAGGTCAAATGGACGTTCTAGTTACAGTTTTTTGAGGACTCTCCATACTGATTTCCACAGTGGCTGTACTAATTTGCATTCCCACCAATAATACAGAAAGGTTTCTTTATCCCCTGCAGCCTCATTAGCATTGGTTATTATTTAATTTATTGATGATGGCCATTCATTCTGCAGTGAAATGGAAACTGCATCATTTTAATTTGCGTATTCCTAAGTTGCAGTGATTTTGAGCATGTTTTCATGTGTTTTTGTCCATTTGTATGTCTGAAAAGTGTCTATTCGTTTTGGGTGTCCATTTTTTGATTTAGTCTCTTATTTTTGAGGTTAATTTTTTGAGTTCTTGATATATTCTGGGTATTAGTCCTTTGTCTTGAGGAGTAGCTGACAGTGGTTTTTATGATCTAGATTGTCTTTTTACTGTTAGTTGTTTCTCTTGCCATACAGAACTTTTTAATTTGGTATGATATCCCATTTGTTGAGTCTTCATACTGCTTCCTGTGTAGTTTGGGCTCTGTTCAGAAAGTCTTTGCCTACACCTATGACTTCAAGGCTTACTATTTTGTCTTCTAACAGGTTAAGTGTTTCCATTCTAGCATGTAGTTCTTTGATACGTTTTGACTTCAGTGCATGGTGAGAAACATGTTCTAGGTTCCATCTTCTGCATGTAGTCAGTTTGCCCAACACCTTTTATTAAAGAGACCTCTTTCTTGTAGTGTACTAATAGCATCTTCTTTTGAAGTGCAAGAGACTTTAATTTTTAATAATTATCCAATTTATTAAAGATTCAATTATTGATTATTAAAGATTTAATTTAGTAATATATTTTTGTATGGCATGCTTTTGGTGTTATACCTAAGAATTTGTGGCCTAATTTGAGGTTGCAAAGTTTTGTGTATTGTCTTCCAGAAGACTACAGTTTTAAAAATTATATTTGCATCTATGATCCATTTTATTTAATTAATTAATTAATTAATTTATTTATTTATTTTTGTATTTTTGAGACAGGGTCTCATTATGCAGTTCAGGCTGGCCTTGAGCTCACTTTGGTAGCTCAGGCTGGTCTTGAACTCGCACCGATCCTCCTGCCTCAGCCTCCCAAGTGCTGGGATTACAGGTGTGCACCACCACCCCCGGCTCTATGATCCATTTTAAATTACTCTTTTGTAGGTGATAAAAGGTAAGTATCTAGTTTTATTTGTCTGTGTTCATTTATTTTCATATAGGTATTGAGCCATTTCCCTGTAGTATTTGTTTGAAATGTTTTTATCATTGAATTGTTCCTAGCATCTTTAAGAATAAATTGACAATCTATGTTTCTGTGCTTTTAATTCCTGTTTATCTGTTTTCTATCCATCTATCCATTTACGTGTTCATCTTTCTTTATATTCTATCACATGGTAGCATATTCTTTAAATTTGAAATTTGTCAGTATAAATTTTCCAATTTTGTTCTTCTCAAAGGTGAGTTGATTGTCTTAGATCCTGTATATTCACATACAGATTTTCAATTTGCTAATTTCTAACAATTGGATCCAACCCAACCCAACCCAACCCAACCGAAGCAAACACGCACTGGGATTTTGATAGAGATTGTATTAATTTCAGGCACCAACATAGGCAGAACTAATGGTTTTTTTTTTTTTTTTTTCTTCTTTGTAAAAATTTATTTTAATCTTTTATTTATTTGGTACAGGGTCTCACTATACAACTTGGACTCATAGTGATCCTCCTGTTTTAGCCTCTCCAGTACTGGGATTACAGGTGTGCACCACCACGCTGAGTTCTGTGAGCCGGCACAGCATGCCCTGGAGTTTTAGAGCCAGCATGGCATGCAGTTCCTGGAATTGAACTAGGTCCCTATGTTTGCCAGACAGGAGCTTAGACTGCTGAGCTATCTGCTCACCCAGCACTTATGTAACAACATTGAGTTTTCCAGTTCATGAATACATGCTTTCTTTTTAGTTTCTTCTCTTTCTCTCTTTCTTTCTTTCTTTCTTTCTTTCTTTCTTTCTTTCTTTCTTTCTTTCTTTCTCTCTCTCTCTCTCTCTCTCTCTCTCTCTCTTTTTCTTTTCTTTTCTTTTTTCCCGATACTTGGGCTTTCCAGTTTTCTTAGATCTGTGATTCTCTGTATTATTTTGTCATTTTCAGTGTGTAAGTTGAACACTTCTTTTGCTAAATATATTCCTTAGTATTTTATTCTTTTTGATGGCATAATGAATGGAAATGCTCTCTTAATTTTATCTGTTTATTTATTTTGCTAGTATGTAGCATCCTAACTGGTGTGTCACTAATGCGTAGAAATAGAATTGATTCTTTTATTTATTTTTGCATCTTACAACCTTACTAAAATCATTCATTATTACTTCGGGTTATTTGTGGATTTCCTCATTTGTATCTAGGATCACATAATCTGCAGATGAAGACATTTCTGTTCTTTTCCTTTCAGATCTGGTTGCCTTCTTTTCTTTCCTTCCTCTTTCATTTTTCTTGTGTCCTTCCCTTCCTTTCCTCTCATTGCAGAAGCCAGGATTTTTTGAGGAAAAGTGGCATGAGGGGTTTTCTATGCCTTGCGCAGTGGTGACAGCTGACATCCGTACTTGATTGTTGAACTTAGAGGGCAAAGCAGTCTCTGACTGTGCATTTGACATTAAACGCGGTGTCATTGCTTTGATAGATGCTCTTTGTCATGTTGGAATGATTTTCTCTACATTTAGTTTGAGAATTTAAAATTTTTTCAGTGGTTATTATATTGTTCTTTTTCTCTCACTTTTCTCTTTCTGTCTCCATCTCTTTCTCTGTCTCCTGTCCCTCTCTCTGTCCTGTCCTTGTACCTTTTCCTCTCTCTGTCCCTGTCCCTGTCCCTCTCCTTCTCCACATCCCTCTCCCTCTCTCTCCTTGCTGTTTGCTTGCTTTGCGACAGGGTTTTGATGTGTGGTCAGGCTGGCTTTGAATCCACTGTGTAGCCCAATCTGCCCTGGGATTTATGCCGATCCTCCCGCCTCACCTTTCTGAGCACCAGGATTATGCATATGGTGTTAGATGTTTTCCTTCAGGTATTGAGATAATTATCTGCTTTTTCCTTTATTTTGTTAACTTACTGCATTAGTTGACTTTCGAGTCTTAAATTTTGCTTTCCAGAGTTAAAGGTCACTTGGTTCACATGCAGTTTCCTTTCCCGTATGGATTAGTGTGATTTGCTAGTACTTTTGGGAGGATTCTTGTACCTGTGTTCGTGGAGAGCGTTGCCCTGCTTTTTCTTTTGTAGTGATATCTTTATCTGGCTTTGGGGTAAAGGCAAAACTGAGCTGTTAGACTGAGTTGGGAAATAGCTCTTTATGTTGTGAAAGTGCTTGTGAAAAATTGATTTTATTTGTTCTCTAAATATTTGATAGGATTTATCAATGGCACCATGGGTGCCTGGATTTGGCTTTGCAACAAGATTTTTATTTGCTTAATCATTTTTTTTTCTTGTGTAAATCTAGATTTTCTACCTCTTAAGAATTCTGTACCTTGGATCTTTTCTTTTTCTTCACTACTGGGGCTCAAACTCGGGACCTTGCACTTGCCAAGTAGCCACTTATGCCACTGAGCTGTACAGCTCCTACCTTTTCAGAATTCTCTTTGGCAATTTGGAAAATTTCTAGATTTGTCTATTTTATTTAAACTATCTAATTTGTGGTCATGGATTGATTCATGCTATTCCTTTAGAGTCCTTTTATTTAGCCCAGTAGTGATGTTCTCATTTTATATATTTTTTTAATTGGCTAATTTGTTTGTTTGTTTATTTTTTGGTACCCTGTATCAAACTCAAGATCTTGTGCTTGCCAGGTAGGTGCTTATGCCACTAAGCTATCTCCCTGGCCCGATTTTTGAAAATATGTCTTTTTAAAATTAATTAATTTTAATAAAAAATATCAACATGATAGTTTGACAACACATCAGTAGTACATTCGCAACAATTGACACACTGCATATTGTCCTCACAATAGTAATATAGAGCACAGGGTGTGGGCATGACACACCTTCCAATTGATATTGGTAAGGAAAGAAAACAAAAGAAAAAAAATTCTTCTCTTTGAACTAAGAAGAAACAGATGCATACATAGCACAATGTTCCACAATTGCAGTGGGCCACCGGTGAAACTGGCAACATTGTAGGCTGTTGATCCAAGCCTCCTACAGCTCATCACACCAGTCTAGTTCTGCGTTTCATGCCTTGTAGTTAAGCTTAAGCTTTTCCACTGGGTGATCAAGGGCAAGTTAAAGCAAGACCTATATAACAAAACATTCATCTTTTGTATTTTCCAAGGTCAAATCCCCTCAGGATTAACTTTGGAACCATGTACAGTGCTTTGTAGAACTGTTGTCAGTGTCAGCCTTCAGGATGAGTCATGGCCATTGCTGGACCAGTTTGCTTTCTGTGAAAGCCTGAGAGAATGTTTTTCTCTAGGTGACTCTCCTTAAACACACTATAGTTCATATGTCTTTTTTTTTTTTGATCAGTTAAAAAGTTTGAGCCGGGCATGGTGGCTCACGCTTGTAATCCCAGCACTCGGGAGGCTGAGGCAGGAGGATTGGTATGAGTTCGAGACCAGCCTGGGCTACAAAAGTGAGCTTAAGGCCAGCCTGAACTGCATAGCGAGACCCTGTCTCAAAAAGACAAAAAAAAAAAAAAAAGTTTGACAGTTTTATTTTTCTTTGTAGCTTGAAGCTTAGTTTGATAAGTTTTCTGTTCTCATTGATCCCGCAATATTACTATTTTTTTTTCTTTTTCCTTGCTTTGTATTAAGTTTGGTCTTTGTTTCCTTAAAGTTGACATTTAGGCTATTTATTTGGTACAGAGTCTCACTGTGCAACTCAGACTCATAGTGATTCTCCTATGTAACTCAGCCTCCCCAGTGCTGGGATTATGTGTGCCACCATGCCAGGTTGGGGTTGACATGATTTCTGGGACCAGCATGGCATGAGGTACCTGGGAATCAAAGCTGGGTTCCTTTGCTTGCTAGGCAGGCACTCAGGCCGCCAAGCTATCTCCCCAGCCCAAGTTTGGGCTGATGTTAAGACCTTTCTAATTAGGCATTACAGTTAAAAAATTTTGTTTAAGCATTGCTTTCACTGCACCTCTTTTTTATGGTTTCATTTTTATTCAGTTGAACTGTTTTAAAGTTCTCTTTTTGTTTTGGTTCTTGGGCTATTTTTTGAAAATTGTGTTGTTTAAATTCCAAATATTTTAATATTTACTCAGGTTCTTTTGATTATGGATCTCAAATTTAATTCCACTGTGATCAGAAATTATGCTTTGTGTGATTTTATAATTTCTTGAGATTGCATATATTTTATTCTAGACAGTTGCTCTATGTGTGCTTGCAAAGAATATATGCTCTATAGTCATCAGTAGACTTTTGTACTGATGTTACATAGCTCATGTTGGTTGATAGTTTTGTGTCCTCACAGATGTTTGGTCTAAGTGTTCTATTGAGAGCTACCGAGAGTGAGGTATTATATTCTTCAAGTGTCATTGTCTATTTTCATACACTTTCTTTGTTTTGGGATTCCATTACTGGTTATATATGCTGTTATTATTATTATATCTTCCTTATGTATCAATGAATTTATCACTATAAAATTTCTTCTTTGCCCTTAATATTTCTTGCTTATAGTATATTTTATTTGACATTAGTATGGGCATTTCTATTTTCTTATGTTTACCATTTGCCTGGGATGGCATTCTCTCTTAACCTTCAACCTATTTGTATGTTAGAACCTGAGGTGTGCCTCTTGTAGATTATATGTGGTTCACTTGTGTTTTCAGAATGCAATCAATGTCTGCCTTTTGGGTGGAATGTTTAATTTATTTACCTTTAATGTAAATATTGATATTGATATGATTTTACATCTGTCATTCTAGGATTTGCATTCTCTTCCCTGTTTATTTTGTACTTATTCTGTGAATTATATATACTTAATGGGATACTTTAATTTGTTAACTAAAACTGTTGCTCTTCGTTGTTTTGTTAGTTATTGCTATAAGAATTACAATATGCATGTTCACTTATAACAGTGTTTCAAATTAATGTAATTCTCATGGAACACACTAATTTTGTTTTAGTATGTCTCCTGTTTTAGCTCCTATAGACTCTTATTATCATATATATTACTACTATACATATTTAAAAGTAAGCAATATGTATCTACAAACTCCTCATTTCTTGTGAATTCAAGTTAATTTCTGATGTCAATCTTTTTTAGCCAGAAGGATTTTTGTTTCCACTATTTTTTATAAAGCTAACACCAAATTCCCTGTCTTCAGTTGGGAATACCCTTTTTGTTCTGAAGGATAATTTTGTTCCATTGGTTGACAGTTGTGCTCTCTACGCTTGGAGCGTGGCATTTCACCGCCTCCGGCCCGAGGTGTGTCTGTTGAGCTGTCAGTGATTCATCTCTCCTTTGTGAAATCTCTTTCCTTTGTTTTTCTTTCTGTCTGCTCTTCAGACTAGATAATATCTCTGTGTTAATGCTACTGAGCCTTTATTTTGTCATCAGAAATACTTTACTGAGCACCTCTGCTGAATTTTTTGTCTTTTTAAAAAATATATTATGGCCGACTCAGCCTCCCTGGGGGTGGGGCTGGTGCAGCATGTGGTGCTGGGGATCAAATCGCGGTCTCTGCCCTTGTCTAAGCAGGCGTTTTAGACCACTGAGCCATCTTGCTGGCCCAGAATTTTTTATTTCAAGTATTGTAATTTTTCTACTCATGAGTTTCTGTTTGGATCTCTGAACATAACATTTTTTTTGGAGATTTTTTATTTGTTGAGACATTATTGTCATACTTTTCTGTAACTATTTCAACTTTTAAAAAAATCTTTGCTTTTTTAAAGAATTTTTTATTTTATTTATTTTTTTTCTTGTTTCAGAATCTTTGTTTATTCACCCATTTTTATGACCGGCTCAGCCCGCCCTGAGGGCAGGGTTGGCGCAGCGTGTGGTGCCGGGGGTCGAACCTCAGTCCCTGAAGCTGCCCAAGCTTTCCCCAGCAGGCTCTTTAGACCACTGAGCCATCCTGCTGGGCCAAAAAAAAAAAAAAAAAAAAAATTCCTTGCTTTTAATATGTGAAATCTTTTCAGTGTTCAACATTTGGGTAGACTGACATTAGCGATGGTTTTTACGTGCTGCCCTTTTTCCTTGAATATTGTCAAACTTTCTTATTTTTGTTGTTGTTGTTGTAAAATACTGATAATTTTAAGTAATACATTTTGCACCTGAAGATTGTGATTTATTTACCTATGAGAGTAGAAGCTGTGATTGTATGTTTTGTTTTGTGTTTAGTAACTTAGCTACTCTAAAGCTGTGAAGTCTGTCTCCTTCAGAATGTACTGCTGTTGATGCTCAGCTTTTTTCTCGTTTACAAATACGTATTTTTAAAAACTTGGTTGCCTCTGGTTCTCTGTAGTGTCTGCATAGGCGGGGGGTGAGCCCCAGGTTGGCTAGAAGTTCTATTCAGATGCTTGGAATTAGTGACGCTCCCTCTCCTTGTGCTCATTCCTTATGGATATATCTGCATGTGGGGCCAGGACGTTAATACAGATTTCAGGCTGTTTTCAAGCCTTTCTGTGTATTATTCCATGGGGCTCTCCTCTGTTCTCTGTCTGTGTGCTCAGGCTGTGCTGGCCATGCAAATGTGAATGAGATGGGCTGACCTCATCTGTCCTGTGTATTGCCCAGCTCTGGTCATCCCTGGTTCTGGAAAGCTTTCAAGTCTCTGTTGACAATCTTAACACCAGAAACACCAGACAAAGCCATGCTTCCCATGACTTGCCCCCAAACACAACTCTAATCTTGATGAAGCTGCTGTCTCTCAGTTAAACTGTGACCCATGTCCCCACTTCTGTCAGCAGCACTTCATGTCAAGCAAGTGTCCTTGCTGGTGGCTTTGAAGCTGCTGTTTTTCACAGCTTGGTTTACCTTGACTGAGATTCTACACTGGAGATGGGAGCATGGACTAATATGAGTAGCCCCAGGCCTTATGTCCACTTTACCCAAAGTCCAGTAGGTTCCAGGAGTAAATGCTGATTCGTTTATTGCATGTGGAATTTCTAGAGTGCTGACATAATTGTTCTTGATAGTTTTGTCTGGCTTTGCAGGTGCTTTGTACAAGAAGAGGATTTATTGACCTTTTCACTCCAACATCATGTCAAGGTAAATCTGTTCTAGTTATTGTACTTCTGGGTGCTGCAATTTTGATTCTTTTTCTTTTAACAATTGACTGCAGGTCTCTGCTAAAGTGCTTCACTTGCCATCTGTTTTCTTGAGTATATTAATTGAAGTTCTTTTAGTGTCCATGTCTAATAATTTCAGTATCTGGATCACCAAAAAGTCACAGTTTTGTTACTTTTCTCCTGGTTTTTGGTCATTTGGTTTTGTCCCTTAACGCGTATAGCATTTCTGATAGAATATCTAACAGTGTATTGGAAAAAATGTAGAAGCCTTAAATGTCATCTTGCTACCAAAGACTTTAACGTTCTTCTGAATAATACAGTCAGGATCTTTTTGGTTCAGTTATGGATTGAAAATATTTTGTCTTGGATTTCAATCTTGTAGAGACCTAATTTATTTTGGGGGTTTCTTTTCTTATTCCGAGGGCGTAAGGAGATCCCAACTGAAGTCTGAGGGTATTTGACCTGAATTTTACTTCCTTTGCAGCTCTGCAAATCTCCCCACATCTCTTTAGAACTTTAACCTCACACACACCCCTAGCTGTGGCTTTGCAGTTGCTCTTGTTATGCAAATAGGAATCTTGAAAGTAAATTTGTCCATGTAGCTCCCCATCAACCCTTTCTTTGGGGTTTTGGCTGTTCCATCTCTAGTAGCTTTGTTAAATCTGAACCCAACAATTTGAGTTTCTAGGCTAGTGCAGCTTCCTTCTTGACCTCTCATATGTGCACAGAAAACTCTAAGCCCTTTCATGAGAAGAGCAGCAGAGAACTTGGAGTTCCCTGCAGCGCATTTCCCTTCTTTTCAGGGTCTTCGCCTCTCTAGTCCTGGCTGCTTTGGTTGCTCTCCAATGAGCTGAGTCATTTTTGTTTTTGTGACCTTTTCTTTTTGAAAAGGTTGATTTGCTATAAGCTACTGAACCCTAGATGAAAGTAGAACTCCAGAACATTCTTTAGTGTCATTAAGCTGTGCACCAGCTTGAGAAAGAGATCGTCAGTCATGCAATTTTTTCCTTCTAATTCATTTCCTGGGGCCAGGGAGGTAGCTCCATGGCACAAGTGCCTGCCTGACAAGTGCAAGGTCATGAGTTGAAACTCTGGTCAAATAAATAAATAAATAAATAAATAAATTCATTTCCTACCTTAGAATAAACAGACACCTTTAGATACAGTGATCAAATAGGAGTGATACAAAACATTTCAGAGAATCTGAACTAGGGGAATTCTACTCAATATAAATTAAGAGCTGAGAGATTAAGCTACTCTATACAAAGGAATAAACTTATCTGCAGTGTGTTATAATCTTGGTTTTTGAAATGTTTTCTCTTGAATGAGCTAAATCTGCATTGCTTGTAACAGTAAGATAGATATATAAAGCAGTTTTGTGAAAATGTAATAATGGGGCTGGCAAGATAGCTCAGCTGACTTAGTGCCTGCTTAGACAAGCACAAAGGTGGGGATTCGATCCAGAGCATCACATACTGTGCCTGTCTTGTCCCTGTGTGTGCTGAACTGGCCACTGAGAGTGGGCGTGGTGGTGTGTACCTGTAATCCCAGTGCTGGGAAGGCTGAAAACAAGAGGATCACTATAAGTCCAAGCTATGTAGTGAGACTCTGTACCAAATTTATTAAAAAAAAAAAAAAAAAAAAAACCAAAAAACAAGAAGGGCTTTAAGTGTAAATCTTTATCTTCACCTATAATTGTATCCCTTAAGATTTTTTTTTTTTTTTTTTTTTGGACCAGGGTTCAAACTCATAACCTTGCACTTGTCAGGCAGGTACTGTGCCACAGAGCTATCTCCCTGGCCCCTTTAAGTATAAATCTTGATATGTAATTTATGCAGTCCTGTGATCACTTTTAATATGTTGCTGGAAAACCTAATATTTAACTGTGTTCATTAATACTAAATTATGATACTCAGAAAGCCAGTGATGATAAGCCCAGTACCTATGTTATAGAATAATAGTATCACAAAGCTTTTCTGCTGGAGGGTTGAGAATGTAAGTTAACAGACCGACAATTGGAGAAAAAGAAGGGCTATAAGGATAGCCAATATTTTGGCCCTAGCCCTTCAAGGTCAATAAAGACCCAGGATATAAGAGAACCTGTG